>QLPN01000694.1:0-60036 GCA_003314395.1 Albatrellus ellisii
TCATCATTGGTGGAATCATCCTCATTTCAATATCATTGATCCCAATCTTCATTGTCATCAGGAACTTCTATTATGTGTATCAAGCACACATTCAACCCCCAGTTACCAGGAGTATCATTATAGACCTTCCCTAAGACTGTCCAATAGGCCGCTCTTAGCAACAATAGAGATGTAAGAAAATTGTCAGACTCCTACCGCTGACTTTATTCCCTACCATTATTATTTCTTTTCTTTATTGTTTCTCTTTAGATCATCTGATAAGATAATATCTTCATCTTATCTTTTACATCTTATCTTGTTGGATATCTTACCTACAGTCATTACAGTCTTCTCAGGGATCGTTCCCACAGCTGCTGTGCATCTGTAAGCTGTGTTCCCACACATGCTGCGCTTTAGTTACTGCTTGACCTGCCCTTAGTTACTGCGCCTGGTCTGTGCACATTCCATAGTACTATAAGTAGGGAGGTAGCTAGACGAATAGACTCCAGCTTGTTACAGCTGGTTCATCCCCTTCTTCTATGGCTGAGTCCTCTCATCCCTTGGCCTAGATCCAAGGCAGCTCCCAGTAAGCCTCTCCAAAGGAGAGCAGGGATACATCAGGAGTCGGTGGTTTCACACTATGGATGTCCATCATAGGCTTGACGATCCTGACAAAAATAGAGGAAAATGAAGAGAAAAATAGGGAGAATAATAGCAGCCTGACACTGATGACTAAACAAGGATCCAGTGTGATGAGTTTAGGATGTTTTAGTGATGCTTAAGATGGCTTTAGAGATCTTAGACTTAGTTCTTGGTTATTTGAGTGAATTGTGAGTGAGTGTGATCAAGCACAGTATAGGAGAATCCCTAGATTGTGAAGTTGACAAGACTGGGGTTTAAGACCACGACCACCAGTATTTCAACTACTTATACAAAACTGGAATCCTAAAGATAGTACAAGTAGTTAAAGTTCACTGATCAATGATGATTGTGCAGCAACTAGCAAGATCATGTGACTAAGTCACATCCACAGTAAGCTATTGTAATGTAGCCACAAGTGCAAGTGAAACAAGAGATAAACAAAAATAAACAAAAGATGAAATGGGGTGGGTCCTTGCTAATTGTATAGTAATAGTCCTTAGCAAGTAAATGTAAATAAATAAAGAGAAGATAAGTCCTTTATAGTACTTGGAGTAAAACTCACAGCTTAGTATGTAAATACTATATAGTACTATAAAGGTGAAAGAGATAGAATCCTTACTATAAGTTGGGGCTAAGCTCACAGCTGTAGTTAATACTATGCTTATAGTAAGTAAGATAAATAAAAGGAAAAAAGAGAGACAGAGAGGAAAAGAAAACCATTATGAGGTGCCAAAGCAAGTGCCTCATAACACAGGGCCCATGTGTGAAGAGGGGTGATGTAGAGTGCAATATGGGAGTGTAGTAGTGAAGTGAGTGAGAAGCTGAATGAAAAATACAGTATGCATGTGAAGGAGTTTATTTTTCCTAAATCTGTCATCTCAAAAAGGGAAGATAGCAAACATTTCAGGACTCTACCTCTGGGAGCAATGACAGTGATGTCATCAATGTACAAGATGATAATGAGGTGTGAGGATTATGAAGTCAATATGTATATCCCTGGGTCAGAGTATGTGCAGGTGAATCTGAGATCAAGTAGGGCCACATGCATTTTGTGGTGCCATTATCATGAGGCTTGTTTCAGCCCATGAATGGCCTTGTTGAGGTGGCATACTTTGTCCTGTTCACACAAGTTATGGCAGGCAACATAAGTGGAGACCAATATGAGCAGTGTAACATTGAGTTCCCAGCATGGGAGAAGTATAAGCAGCATTACTGTAGGAGGTAGGTAAGGTGTGGGCAGTAGTGAATGTGCCATGATGCAGGAGTAAGAATCAGTTGTCTGTAAGACAACAACTGAGGAGATATGTAGTGAAGTATGCATCTTATATAGTAAAAGTGAGTATAGTTAAAGTGGAGATGCAATCCTAGAGTACAAGGATGCCCATAAGTAAGTAGGATGCATGTCATCCAGAGTATATGTGGTGTAGGGATGTGAAAGGAAGTGGAAGTGTTGTAGTGGAAGTAAGGATGTGTCATGTGTATGTAACAATGTGTAAGATTGGAAAGGATGTCAGGGGAAGTGGAAGCTGAACGAAAAAAGAGGAGTGAGAGATACATCAACAACATACAGTAAATGTTCAACATATCCCTTCAACCTCAAATCCTTTAGGTTGTGCCATATAGATCTCAGCTGCCAAGTAGCTGTTGAGAAAGGCTGACTTGACATCCATTGAACAAACTTCCCAATCTTCAAGGGCAGTGATGGCTAGCAGAGTTCAGAGTGATTCAAAGCAGGCTACTGGGGAGAAGGTTTCAGTGTAGTCCATGCCATACTTTTGGGTGAAGCCTTTGGCAACAAGTCTTGCCTTGAAACAGCCATCTGCTTTTGTCTTGAAGACCCATGTGTTAGCAACAAGGTTTTGCCCCTTTGGTAGGTCTACCAGGTCCCAAGTGTGAAATTTGCTTAGCATGGCTAGTTCATTATCAAGATAGACAGCATTCCAGTTGTCTGCATTGCTGCACAACAGAGCTTGGCTGAGTGTTAGTGGGTCACACAGTGGTGTGGGAAAGGAGAGCAGAGAGAGAGGTTGAGGACACACCAGTGTGGCATGGGAAATACATCCATGTCTACATTGTCATTGTTGGATTCAGGTTCAGCTACAGGTGAGTCCTTGCTTTCATTACCAGATCCCCTCTAGCCTCAATGTCTATGAAGGACTGTGCACCATGGGCACTATTTGCAAAGTGCATGGGTTGCTGGAGGGTTCTTTGATGTCAAAGGAAGGGGCCCACATTGTCCAGGAGCTCCATGTGTGCTTGCTGGCACCCAGTGGTGTGCTGTGGACAGGTGAACTAACAAGGGGGTCCCACTGGAGCAACTGGGGGTGCATTGTGGGTGTGCTGAGCATGGCAAGGTGTGAGGCAGGGCAGGGGCACCAGGAGGTGGAGGCACAGGAGCAACAGGAGGACTGGTGGGGATGTCAAGCAGAGAGGTGGCACAAAGTACATCTTCACTAGGAGCATCAACAGGCACTTCACCAGCAAGTGCTGGGACAGTAGGAGCAACATTGGCAGCAGCTACATCCATGGAAGTACTGATCAGAGCTGGAGACATAGGCATGTTGTTGTTTGAGTTGCCAGAGTCATTAGAGTCATCAGAGTCACCAGAGTCAGAAGGTGGCAAAGTGGAGCAAAGGAGGTCAGGAATGAGGTTCCCAGGACAAGGTGTTGTGCTAAGAGCGGCCTATTGGACAGTCTTAGGGAAGGTCTATAATGATACTCCTGGTAACTGGGGGTTGAATGTGTGCTTGATACACATAATAGAAGTCCTGATGACAATGAAGATTGGGATCAATGATATTGAAATGAGGATGATTCCACCAATGATGATTCGAGGATCCAGAGTGACGAGATGTAGGATATCTTTAGTGACACTGTTAGTGTGACTTAGAGATCTTAGACTTAGTTCTTTAGTTGAGAAGAATTGGGCTTGTAGCGAGTGTAGATCAAGTGCAGTATAGGAGAATCCCTAGATTGCGAAGTTGACAAGACTGGGGTTTAAGACCGCCAGTCTGTCAACTATTTATACAAAACTGGAGATCTAAGTATAGTAAGGTTGCACAGTATTGTGCAGTAAGTACGCGTCCATGTGATATAAGTGGCTCAGCCACAAACACAAAGTGAACATGAGCTAAACAACTGTAAATAAAGGTGAGAAAGTGAAGTCCTTGCTAATTGTATAGTAATAGTCCTTAGCAAGTAAATGTTATAATAAATAAAAGAAAGATAAAAGAGAAAAAGATAAGTCTAATATAGTACCTGGAGCTATGCTCACACTTAAGTATGTGAATACTTAAGTACTATAAAAGAGAAAAGAAAGAGGAGAGTCCTTACTAAGTAAAGTGGAGCTAAGCTCACACTTGTAGTAATAATACTACACTTTACTATAGTAAGTAAGATAAAAGAAAAAGAAAAAGAAAAAGACAAAACGTGTTACAAGGTGCCAAAGCAAGTGCCTCGTAACAATTGTCATAGATCTTACAATCACTCCTGATCTATCAAAGTGATTCTCACAGTCATACATTCTTTCTCTTCATCTTTATCAGCCAATGATGCATATGTCATCTGATCTCTGATTGGCCCATTCTATTTTTAGTTATGATTTGTTTTCTCACTCTTACTGTGGATGCTCACCAATCCTTCTCACACCTGCTGCAGAGTCTCAGTCAGCACTTATGCATCCCTTCTATTATTAGATATGACATCATTACTATAGCTTCTCATTCTCTGGCCATATACTGTACAGCATGGTCTGTGCACTCTTCAAGGTAGTATATATAGCATAGTCCACTTAGCATTATATCCCCAGTTCTGATCATCTGGGATATCTGCTAGGTGCAGTACCCTCTAGTCTCTTTCTTGTTCTACTTAGCTGATTATACATCTGGGTCATCCACTAGTTGAAGTGTGATTGTCCTTTTCATTATTTTAGTCTTTTCCCTCAGTTGTTTGGCTTTGACATAGTGTCAGCCTCACAATCAGCAGTATCATCCTCATCACTATCTTGTTGATCCCTCTCTTCATCATCATCAGGAATGTTACTATACAATACAAGTGCACAACAACTACCTTGTTACCAGGGGTATAGTTATCACAAACTTTCCATAAGACCATCCAGTAGGCCACTCTTAGCACCCTGCTTACTGTGTTGCTATGATTTGTGCCCCACTTACCATTTGGTAGTCCTTGTTCTCCATCTCCTTACTCTCCACTCAAACCTTACTTGTGGACCTATATATGATGTCTCCCACTATACAAACTCCTCAGATGCTTCCTACACAGCATGAGTGAGTATCTTCCCTCCACTACTATAATCATATTCTTACTCGACCACCTGCAGCATCTCTTACCCTATAACACTTGTGGACACTCTTTGCTGCATCCATCACATTGCTTGCAGACATGTCTGCCCTTGCTGCCTTGATAGGTGCAATATACTCTCTGATTCTCATCTATCACTCTTGGAGGCTCACCTGTTCATGGCTGCACATACACTCCTATCTGGGACTCCATATCAATCCAAGTGGATTCTCAAGATTGACCAGACTACTTATATCATAGACCTGCTAAAGAAGTTTGGTATGCCAGACCACAATCCCACTCTCACACCACTCCCATCATTGATTTCCCTAACCAAGAGCATGTCACTGGCATCACCAGCCCTCAAGTCTTCATACCAACAACTGGTTGGTTCCCTGCTGCATGCTGCCATTGTATCTCAGCCCAACATTTCCTTCAGTCACAGAACTTTCACAGTTTGTGTCTGATCCCAGTGATCAACACCTCACCACAGCCAGGCACATCCTCTGGTACCGCAGTGGTACTCTCAACCTTCAGACCCAATATGAATTTCTGGAGCAGGGCTGTTTGGATCCTCTGGCTCAGACTGGGCAGCAGGCAAAGATGACAGAAGGTCAATAGGAGCATGTGTGTCCATCTTTGCAGGAGGATCCATTGTATGGTCACCCAGAAAGTGGCAAGTCATATCTCTCTCCTCCACTTCAGTGGAGTACATGTCCCTCTCCCAAGCAGCTGCACAAGCCAAATGGCTTCATTCATTACTGATGGAGATTGGGTTCCCTCAGACATCAGCCACACTGCTCCATGGAGACAACAAGGGATCAATAGACATTGCAAACAACCTAGTAATTATTATGAGGCACTTGCTTTGGCACCTCATAATGCATTGTTTTCTCTTTTCTTTATATTACTTACTATAAGTGTAGTATTAACTGCAGCAGTGAGCTTAGCTCCTACTTATAGTAAGGACTCATTTCTTTTCTCTTTTATAGTACTTAAGTATTTACATACTTAAGTGTGAGCTTAGCTCCAGGTACTATGAAAAGACTTATCTTTTTCTTTATTATCTTTCTTTCTTTATTATAACATTTACTTGCTAAGGACTATTACTATACAATTAGCAAGGACTCCCTGTTCTTGCCTTTATTTACTTATGTTTACTTCCAGTTCATTTCACACTAGTGGCTGAGCCACATGACTTATTACATAGATGTGTACTTACTGTGCCTTACTGTGCAGTTCTGTGCATTGCTGCACAATGCTGCACTTTACTGCACAACTTTACTATACTTAGAACTCTAGTTTAGTATAAATAGTTGACAAACTGGTGGTCTTAAATCCCAGTCTTGTCAATTTCACAATCTAGGGATTCTCCTGTCAGGCTTCAATTTATTGGAGCATTTACTCTTTTATTTTCTTTTACTTTTCTTTTCTGTTTTCCTTTGATTAGATAAGATTAGATCATCTTTCCTTTCAGTCTATCTGATCTGATCTTATCTTTATCTACTTACTGTTGCTTCGTGCTCTGGATGCACCCATGCTGCACATGATGTCACTACTTACTGTGGGTATTGTCTTCATAGACCTGCCCTATAGTTACTGTGCTGGTCTGTGCACTTATAGCTGTAGTATATAGTCTTTGGTAGATAGCTGAATATACTCCAGCTTGTTATGGCTGGCTTATCCTATTCTTTGGAGTGATCCTTAGTCTAGTGCATGCTGGTCTCCCTTATGGGATATGTGGGACTGCCTTCTTACATCTCCTTTACTGCACTTGACTTAAGCTCATCTTCATCTCACTTCCCTCTAAATAACTAAAGTCTAAGAACTCTAAGTCACTCTATACATCACTCAGACTTCCTACATTCATCATCCTGGATCCTCATTTAGTCATTGGTGGAATCATCCTCATCACTATCTCATTGATCCCTCTCTTAATTGTCATCAGGAATGGTTATTATGTCTATCAAGCACATATCAATCATCTTGTTACCAGGGGTATTATTGTATCAGACCTTCCCTAAGACCAACCAATAGGCAACTCTTAGCAGTAATGGGTAGGGGCTCAAAGCACATTGATATCTGTTTCCACTTTATATGTGACTGCATAAAGTAGCATTCCATTGTACTTAGGCATCTCCCTTCTTGTGATATTACAGCAGGTACATTAACAAAACCCCTTGCTGCACCCATTTTTTCTCTTCACTGTACTAATCTTGGACTGACTGATGTGTATTCTGAGTAAGGAGGGGTGTCAAAATGTTTCTGTTGTAGCCATACTCATATACACACACTCAGCCACTACATACCTATTGGTCCATGCACTCAGTGGTTTAGTATAAGTTGACTCAGATAGTGGTAGTGTTAATACTTAGATTTCTCTGCATTGATATACTTCAGTCACACATATTTGGGCTCCAACAGCATCTTCCAAGCAGGCCACCATTCAACCACTTACCTGAACAACTACTCCTCCATGGAACATTAAAAGCCTCTCACTGAAGCAATGGCCCTGGAGGCACACATGCTCAACCCTGTGCTCTTGTAACTGCAACCCTTCATGGGCTTACAGATCTCACTGGTGTCATTGACCCTGGGTCTGATGACTCTACTGATTCTGATGAGAATATGTATGTCCCATGTCACCCACATTTCCATCCTCATTTTTGCACAGATGCCTTATTATGGCACCACCATCTTGATGGCCCCAATGCCTCCCACCAAATGATGGTGCTGATTGATGGTTGCTTGCAGTTCATCTTAATCCATGAATCTCTTGTCTCTTCCATGGGCTTGTGCCTACACTGCCTGCCAGAACTTGTTGTTCTGAGTTCCACATTTGCACCTGCTGATTCTTTTACATGTTCCCCACCTGTCTCTGCATTTCCACCTGTATGTGCTACCCACTGGGTCAAACTTGCCCTCTTGACTCTCAAATTTTCTTTGAAATCCCATGTTCATACACTAGTTGCACCTGCATTCCTAAATGCACTCACTATGGGACCTCCAGGATGACAACCATGCTGATTCTCTACCTCCTGCTCTGCCTTTCATTGGCCATCATCTGGCAGTTCTAATGGAATTTAATGACCAATTAATCAGCTATTGTGCCAATGTTGAATGCACATTTGAGCCTGTCTGGCCTCACACTACTGCCAGTCCAGGCCTACATATCTGCTTTAATTGCCACTGACAGACTCTCCTCCCATGTAGACCAGCTCTCTGAGTTGGATCATTGCATGAAAATGAAATTTGTTGATTGTTTCCCCTCTAACACCCCCATGTAGATGAGCTGCACACAAATGTATGCCATTGCATCACACTCAAGGATGCCAACAAAACAATCAAAATAAATGTGTCGATACTCCTGCCTGCACAAGTATCAGGATGCCTGGCACATCCTCATTGAACAACACCCTCAAGTTGGGTGCATCCACCCTTCCTCCAGTGCCCACTGCTCACCAGCCTTCATTGTTCCCAAGGCTGATCCCACTGTACTCCTCCATTGGGTCAACAGTGACCAACAACTCAATGCAAACACTGTCCTTGACAATTTTCTACTTCTCCACATTGATGACATCCTTGCAGATTGCACAAAAGGTAAAATCTGGGGTGAAATGGATGTAACCAATTCTTTTTCCAGACACACATCCACTCTAATAAGATCCATCTCACTGCCATCACCACTCTTCTGGCCTGTACAAATGGCCAGTTATGCCTATGGGGGGAACAATGTACCAGCAACACACCAACAATACATGACTGCTGCACTCTGTCCTCTCCTGTTGAACATTTTTTTGTTTCCTTACTATATTTGGTACTGTTACCACACTCTTGTCATGTACCTCTTTATCTTTGTATGCTCTTCAATCTGAACCACCATAGTAAAACATTAAGAAGTCTTGGTCTTCTCCCTTCATATATGACCTGTGCTCAACACCTCCCTGACATCATCTCTCACATTTATCCTAATGATATTATCATTTGGTCCTCTTCCATTGCTGAACATGCTAAAAATGTCCAAACAATTCTTCAAGCACTCTGTGCTGCCCACCTCTACTGTTCACCTAAGAAAACATCTCTTGTCTACAATGAAGTCAACTTCCTTGGTCACACACCATTTTGATGCATGGCATTGAAACTGTAAGACTGAAGTCTAGTTGGGTGCACTCTCTAATGATCACTCAAAAGAAAGGATATCCAGCTGTATCAAGCTGGGGTCTATTCACTATACTACTGAGCTACTTATAGTAAGTACTAAGGTGCATGGACCATAGCACAGTACCTAAGGGCAGGTCAGACAGCATAAGACTGCAGTACATGACAAGGGGATGCACAGCATCCCATAGACCTAGGCCTACCCAGACAGGGCCTAGCATGAAGCAACAGTAAGTAATCTAAGATAAGATAAGATGATAACAAAGAAAGATAAGATTATCTTATCTTATCAGATCAATAGAAATATAAAAGAAAAGTAAAGTAAAAGGGATAATAAAATGTAAAGCGACCTGACAGAAACCAACACTAGCAAGGTTGAACAGATCTTCAACTGGCTGCTACCCTGTAATGCTACAGATGTCCACACACTCCTTTGCCTTATCCACTATATTGCTACTTTAATCCTGTAGCTAGCAGGACACACACACATTCTTGATGAAAGGCTGCCTTGGGCATGCATGAAAAGTGATGTGATAACAACATATCATATAAGCAGCATACAAGATAGTGACATATATGTAGATGAATGGCACATGGACCAGAACCAGTGTAATGTAAAGATGTGTGTCACAGTAGGTAAAGAGTAAGAGTAATGTATCATAGATAAAATGGAAAACTCAATATCAAGACCCTCCCTTACTGTAAGCACTCATCGATAAGTCCAAGGTTCATGTGGTTAGTTTTAAAAGTAGGAAGAGGAAGGGCTTTAGTCAAGGTGTCAGCAGTTACAGCAGGGGAGGGTAAATGTGATAGAGAGATTAAAGAATTCTGAACACATTCCCAGGTATAGTGAGATCTGATATTGATATACTTTGTACCACATCCTATAATGGGGTTGTTCATGATGTTGATCAACCCTTTGTTATCCCCAAAGATTGCCATTGGCAATGTCTGTTCAAAGCCAATTTCTTCCATAAAGTTTTGAATCCACACACCTTGTGCTGCTGCCTGAAAGAGGGACATATACTCTGCCTCATCTGAGGATAAGGATGTCATGTGCCAATTCTTGGAGCACCAAGTCACAGCTCCTTGTACCAGCATGAAGATGTATGCTCCCATTGACATCCTGTCATCTCTGTCTGCTGCCTGGTTGGAGGAAGAGAAACCATTTAGACCAGAAAGAGTCAACCCATCATAGTATACTAGTGTAAAAACCTGTTGCATTGCAACATTGAGTTATAAAGCATCATCTGTGAAAGTATACATAGTTTATTGCAACAAAAAATAAAAGGAAATAATACTCTATCTATCTACAGACCAAGTCCAATTTACAGACCAACCCCAACTTACAGACCAATTCCAATTATCTCCCCAGCTGACACACTACCAATTCCGGTGACCTCTCCAGCTATAAAGTAAAGACCTATTGCATTGCAACATTAACTAAATCAGACATAGTTAAATAAGTTGCAACATTCCTCACCAATGTCCCTGTCCCTAGTGTAAAGACCTGTTGTGTTGCAACATTGACTAAATAAGACATAATCAAATATTTATCTGTGTCAATATACATAAGTTGCAACAGACCTTGTCAATGTCCCTGTCCTGTCTCCATCCCCGTTGATTATCACTGGCTATCAGCCATGAAAACCCATACCCATACCCAGGCATACCTATTGGCAAAGCCTATGTAGGTGCATTGTACTGACAATGATCACTCCTCATCCATGTCCCTGTCCATCAACACAGGAACTCTGCACCTGTGAAAGAGATGATTGTCAGAAAAAAAAGAGAAAATATAGTAATCAACATTGCCAAAGCATTTAAGTGTAGATGTGTAATAATAGAAGACCAACATGATTGTACAGCTAAAGTACCCAGCCTACTTGCAGGCACAATGATATTCATGGATATAGTATCATGGTTTGATACAGAAAAAACATAGCCTGAAGATTCTGCCCAACATGTTATTGTTTAAAAAGATGGTATCAACAGAACCCACCAAGAGGTTTGCAAAATGTCAAGATAGAATAAATACTTGTTGCATTACAACATATACTAATAAGACATGACTACAGTTGTATATATATTGCAACAGAGAATAAAAGGAAAGAATGATAGATGTAAGCAGAAGTGGATGAACAATAGGCACAAAGTTGAATATAAGTGATAGTTCTGTTGACAGAACACATACCTGTGATGTTGTAGGGAAGTTGGGGGTTCCTATGTGAGTTGAGGATGAATGAAAGAAAGGAAAGAGGGCATGATGTTCAGCTGCTGGTGCACACCAGCACAACACAGCACATGTGTGTGCAGGAGGAATGTGCACACACCACTCAGTGGTAGCATGGGTGAGGTGTAGGATGCACTATTCATATGGTAGTGGTGTGGGCAGGTAGGGGGCCACATGCTGTTGACACAGTGGTGATGTGGGTGTGCAGGTAGTGTTATGAGGCACTTGCTTAGGCACCTCATAATGGACTTGTTTTCCTTTTCCTTTTTCTTTTTCTTTTTCTTTTTCTTTTTTTATCTTACTTACTATAAGTGTAGTATTAACTACAGTTGTTGAGCTTAGCTCCTACTTATAGTAAGGACTCTATTCTCTTTTTTGCTTTATAGTACTTTAGTATTTACATACTAGAGTGTGAGCTTAGCTCCAAGTACTATAAAGCACCTCCCTCTCCTCTTTATCTTTCTTTTTTTATTTCCATTTACTTGCTAAGGACTATTACTATACAATTAGCAAGGACTTGCCTTATATCATCTCTATTTACATTTGTTTACCTCTTGTTCATTTCATACTTGTGGCTACATTTACTTTAGCTTACTATGGACACATCTTGTGAGGCTGACACTATATTGAAGCTGAACAATTGGAAGAAAGACTAAAACAACAAAAAGGACAATCGCGCTTAGACTAGCAGATATCCCAGATATATTAGCATACCGTAAATAAGAGGAGAGAAGAGTACTGTACCTAGCAGATATCCCAGATGATCAGAACTGGGGAATAAACTGCTAGGAGTTCTATGCATATATAGTACCCTGAAGCATGCACAGACCATGCAGTACAGTATAGGGCTGGAGAATGAGAAACTATAGTAATGATGTCATATCTAATAATAGAGAGGACATGTAAGTGCTGACTGAGGCTCTGCAGTAACTGTGGGAGTGATTGGTGATACTCCACAGCAGGTGTGAGAAGGATTGGTGAGTATGTGCAGTAAGGGTGAGAAAAGGAAGCATAACTAAAGATAGAACAGGCCAATCAGAGATTTGATGACATAAGTGTCATTGGCTGATAAAGATGAAGAAATAGAATGCATGACTGTGGGAATCATGTTGATAGATCAAGAGCAATTGTAAGATCTATGACGATAGAGACATAAGAAAATAGAGGAAAATGAAGAGAAAAATAGGGAAAATAATAGCAGCCTGACACATCTCATGTCACATGATCTTGTTGATTGCTGCACAATCATCATTGATCAGTGAACCTTGTTTATGTTTACTATTCTTAGAACTCCAGTTTTGTATAAGTAATTGAAAGCCTGGTGGTCTTAAATCCCAGTCTTGTCAACTTCACAATCTAGGGATTCTCCTATACTGTGCTTGATCTAAACTTGCTCTCATCTTCCTTACAACCTTAAGAACTAAGTCTAAGATCTCTAAGTCACCCTACACATCACTAAGACATACTAAACTCATCACTCTGGATCCCTGTTTAGTATTTGGTAGTATCATCCTCATCACTATCTCATTGATCCCTCTCTTCATCATCATCAGGAATGTTTACTATATGATCCAAGCACATAACAACTACCTTGTTACCAGGGGTGTTATCATCACAAACTTTCCCTAAGACCATCCAATAGGCCACTTTTAGCATATAAACCTTTCTCTTTCATTATACAACCTCAGCACTTCCTCATCTTGCTGAAGCTAATACTCTCTCATCTTTACTCTATCATCTCTGACACATACCTGTCTTTTAGTTGCTCTTCTCTATTGCACCTCCTTTTGTCTGTGCATGTTATCTCTCTCCCTTCAGTTCACTCCCATCATGTGGGACTCTTACCACTATTATAATAGTATCTCTGTCTTGTTGTGTCTTGTTGTGCTGCACACCTTCCAATAGATGCCTGTTTCTTGTTCTTCATCAGGGAGCACAAGGGGATGAGTTGACTTGCTGCTGGGTTGCAGTCAGTCATGCTGAAATGCTTTAGCATGTCTGTTATATATGTGTCTTGATTGAGGTCAAAGGTGCCTTCACATGGCTTCATGTGATGTGGAGTCCCTGATATGAGCTGATAGGATTTTTTGCATGTTTTGACATTGTCCAGTGAGGTTCTGAAGATTGTGATACCATCCACATAGAGAACTGTTATGAGAAGATGGAGTGAGTGGATATAGATCCCCAAGTCTGAGTTGGTGTGTGAGAAGCCCAAGGAGAGTAGTGCATTGTGAATTTTGCTGTTCCATTGACACAATGTTTGCTTTAGGCCATAGATGGCAGTGTTCAGCTTGCAGACTTTCTCACCTTGTCCTTCTTTTTTGAAGCCATAATATTGTGCCATATAGATGTTGTCATCTAGATCTCCATTGAGAAAGGCAGATTTGATGTCCATGGAATGTATTTCCCAGTCTTCAAGTGTGAGGCTGACACTATGTCAAAGCTGAACAACTGAAAGAAGATGCTAAAACAATAAAAGGATGATCGTGCTTTGACTAGCGGATATCCCAGATATATTAGTGTATAGTAAAGAAGAGGAAAGGGAAGTACTGTACCTAGTGGATATCCCAGATGATCAGAACTGGGGAATAAACCACTAGGAGTCTTATGTATATATAGTATCCTAAAGCGTGCACGAACCATGCAGTACAGTATAGGGCTGGAGAATGAGAAAGTAAAGTAGTGACATCATATCTAATAATAGAAGGGACATGTCAGTGCTGACTGAGGCTCCACAGCAACTGTGGGAGTGATTGGTGATATTCCGCAGCAGGTGTGAGAAGGATTGGTGAGCATGCGCAGTAGATGTGAGAAAAGGAGTCATAACTAAATATAGAATGGGTCGATCGGAGATTGGATGACATACGTGTCATCGGCCGATAAAGACGAAGAGAAAGAATATGTGACTGTGGGAATCACTTTGATAGATCAGGAGCGATTGTAAGATCTATGATGATGTAGGCATAAGAAAATAGAGGAAAATGAAGAAAGAATTATAGCAAATAATAGCAGCCTGACATCAAGTGCAGCAATGTCAAGGAGGAATCATAAGGATTCAAAGTGTGCAACTGGTGAAGGTCTCATTATAATCAATACCTTGCTGCTGTATGAATCCCTTGGTGACTAGTCATGCTTCGAAACAACCATCTGACTTGTGCTTGAGCACCCACTTGCTGTTTACTAGATTCTGTCCTTCTGGTCAATCTACAAGATCCCAGGCATGTAGCTTGTGTAGCATCTGTAGTTCTTGGAGACAAGTGGTGTGCCAGGTATCTTAGGAGTCCAATGATAAGGCTTGTACTAGTGTGAATGGATCTCATGAGGTGGCATGGGAAAGGAGTGCTGATAGTGAGGGACCTTGACATGGTGTTGAAAATGTTGTCATCATCTGACCCCCCTGCCTTGGTGTCAGCTATTGACCTATCACCATCAGCACTATCCTGAAAATGAGCAGGATGAACTGAGGTACAATGTGGATGCAGCTATGGACCATCATCTGTCAGCTCATTTTGGGCCCACTGCTATGTTGTGTGTGCATCCCTGCCAAACCACCTAGGTGAAAAGGTGGGAGGGAGAGGCAGAGTGATAGCAGCTGTGTAAGTGCATGAAGTATGTTGGTGAGGAGGTTCAGGAGCCACTGAGGGCAGCATCAGTGGAGGCTGAGCTCCACCCTCCATAAGGCCTGCTGGATCCAGAATGTTTGGGGGAAGCAGATGATGAGCAGGGAGGCACTGGCAGATCAGGCAAGTTGTCAGTGTCATCTGAGCTGGAATCAGAACCATCATCAGAGAAGTCACCAGATGGTGCAGATGTGAGAGGTAGAGGGAAGAGGTCCATGATTTGAAAAGGTGGTGAACCTATTGAGATCTGGGCAGGGCAACAGACTGAGAGATGACAATGATATAAAACAAACAGGTATTAAGCCCAAGACTGACTGAGTTTGTGAAAAGGGCTAAAGCCCATCAGAGTAAGAGAAGAGGGCAAAACTGCCACATCTGTAAGATAAGAGAAGATATGTATGAGATGGTAGAGGGTACACAGAAGAAATAGAGAGCTGCATAGAGCAGGTATGTCAGAAGAAAGCTAAGAGGGTAGGAGGGGTACTCACCTCAGCACATGCAGGAGTGCTGAGGTGAGGCAAAGGCATGGTAAAGAAGATATAGTAAGAACAAGATAGAGTTTAAGAGGAGCTCAAACCATAAAGAGAAAAGAAAGATCTATAAGATGAGATAGAGATAAGTATACTTAATAAGTAAGCACTGTGATCAGCATCATAAGGTAATGAAAAAACCAACAGAACCTGCCACTGGGAAGATGAGTTCATCAAACACAGCATTGTGACTGAGGACAAGTCATTTGGATGCAGCATCCCAGAACCTCCACCCCTTTGATCCTGGCTCATTTCCTAGGAAGACCATGTCTTTGGCCTGCAGCTGCAGCTTGGTGCATAGCACTGAGGGAGTTTGAACATATGTGCAGCACCTGAAGACCCTTAGGTGTGAGATGTCAGGCACCTGCTTGTTGTACCAAACAGAACGTGGCAACATCCAACTGTGCCATGTGACAGGTGACCTATTGTATACATGTACTGTGGTTTGGATGGTATGTTCCCAGAACCCAGAGGAAAGGGAAGCACAGATAGGGCTTTGTTGGGAAGCATATGATTCCACTACTCAGCTCTGCCATTTTGCTGTGGTGAATGGGGGATGGTAATGTGATGTTCAATTCCTTGTTCTGCTTACCATCCTTTGAAGACTGACCCCATGTATTCTCCTCCTCTATCACTACACAGTATATTTAGTGATTGTCCAGTCTGCTTCTCAGCCTGTGTAAGATAGTGTTCAAATACATCAAGTTGATCTTTGGATCAAGACCAAAGATAATTTTAAATCCAGAGTGGTCATCCAGGAAGGTGGTGAAGTAGGTATGTCCTAAGAGTGACTTTATCCACATGGGGCCCACCAAGTCAGAGTATACAGTGTGAAGGGTATGTGGTACTCACATAAAAAAGTTGGAAAAAGGTCATTGTACCTGCTTTCCAACACTACATCCTTTGCAAGGTCCAATGGCAACATCATGTTGAAACCTGACACCTGGTTTGCTTGTAGGCAACCAATGACAAGTGTCCAAGACATTTGTGCCAAATCATAATTGATGGTGACATGGCAGACAGAGAGTGAATGGTATGGGTGACTTGGAGGTCTATCCAATGATTTCCACCATGTGGGAGGCCTTCACAATAGACAGTGTGGTTTTTGGGAATGGTGCAGGTACCAGATGAAGGCATGGCAGTGAAACCTAGAGTGTTGAGTTTACTGACGGACATAAAATGATGTCTGACTTTTGGGACATCAATTGCATGAGATAGAATGATTTTTGCTTTGTCTGTTATCACATAGATGGTGCCTGTCCCATTATATGATATTGAGGAGTTATCCCCCAGGTGAACTGCTCCAGATGATGTTAGGGATTGCATGACCTCACTGTTAAGCATGCACCTCATGAAAAACTGAGTAGTCAACAAAGATTTGGTTTTGGATGAAGAGCTCTATGCCAGAGAGGCAAAGCAAGAGATTCAGGACATAGTCCCAAGGCAGCTACATAGCTGAGAGATCAGAGGAGCATACATAAATGCAGAGAGATATGCAATGAATGCACAACAAAAGATGCAACTGAGAGATAAGACAAGTGTATAGCAAGATAGAGAGAGAGATGACAAATGCATCACAAAGACACAAGTGAGAGATAAGATGAGCATATGAGAAAGATGAATATGCAACAAATGCACTGACAGGTGTTGCTGTTGAAGTTAAGGTCAAAAGCCCTGACCCTGTACACAAGCTACAATTAGTCTTAGATAATGTAAGTGCTAAGAGCAGCCTATTGGATGGTCTTAGGGAAAGTTTGCAATAACTATACCCCTGGTAACAAGGTAGTTGGTATGCACTTGATAAGTGTAATAAATGTTCCTAATGACAATGAAGAGTGGGATCAATGATATAGTGATGAGGATGATACCACTGATGACTAAACAAGGATCCAGAGTGACAAGTTTAGTGACACATAGAGTGACTTCAAGATCTCAGACTTAGTTCTTTAGAGAATGAAGCAATGTTGTACTGAGTTTAGGTCAAGTGCAGTATAGGAGAATCCCTAGATTGTGAAGTTGATAAGACTGTGGTTTAAGACTGCCAGTCTTTCAACTACTTATACAAAACCAGAGTCCTAAATATAGTACAAGTAAATAAGGTTCACTGATCAATGATGATTGCACAGCAACCAACAAGATCATGTGACTGAGTTGCATCCATAGTAAGCTAATTAAATGTAGCCACAAGCACAAGTGAAATGAGAGATAAATGAAGACAAATAAAGACGAAATAGGATGAGTCCTTGCCAATTGTATAGTGATAGTCCTTAGCAAGTAAATGTTATAATAAATAAAAGAAGATAAAGGAAAAGAAAAGATAGGTCTTTATAATACTTGGAGCTAAGCTCACACTTAAGTATGTAAATACTTAAGTACTATAGAGAATGAAAATATAGAGTCCTTACTATAAGTATGAGCTATGCTCAAGCTGTTGTTAATACTACACTTATAGTAAGTAAGAAAAAAGGAAAAAGAAAAAGAAACATGTTATGAGGTGCCAAAGCAAGTGCCTCATAACACTTATCTTCTGTATATGTTGAAGTTGGTTCTGTGCTTTGGGAGTGTGCATGGTGATTGGCTTGATGGTGAATCAGGGTTTATAACCCATAAGAGTCTCAAACAGAGATCATTGTGTGGTGGAGTGAACATGGTTATTGTGTGAGAATTCAGCAAAGGGAAGTAGTTCAAGCCAATTTGTCAGTAATTGATCTCTGAGGGCTCAGAGATATTGTTCTATTTCTTGACTGATGTGTTTGGTTTCTCCACCAGATTGTGGGTGATAGGTGGTTGACATTGCTGATGTAATTCCTAGCACTTTCCAGATTTCTTGTGTGACTTTGGAAGCAAATTGGGGTTCTTGATCAGAAGTGATTTTATCTGGAAGGCTGAAGCATTTCCATGCATGATCTAAGAATAGTTGCATGGTTTCTGAGGTGATGATAGTCTTCTTGCATGGTGTAATGATAATAGCATTTGAGAATTTGTCAACAATGATGTTGATGGAGTCATATCCATTAACTTCTGGAAGATTGGTTATGAAGTCAGTGGTGATGTGTTGCCAAGGTTCATTAGGAGTTTCTGTGGGAATAAGCAGAGCCTTGGTGTGGTGTGTGATATTTTTGGTGGATTGACACATTGCACATCCTTCTATGTAGGCTTTGATGAATAAGGACATTCCTGGCCACCAATAGTCTCATTGGATAAGTTTGTACATTCTCCATCATCCTGGGTGTCCAGCAGGGGTTGAGTCATGGTAAATGTGGACAGCTTCTTTTCAAAGTTCCCTGTTATTCAGGATATAGATTTCTCCATGGAAAAGAAGGAGTTCATCTTCATAATTCCATTCTTGGATGCCTTGGGTTAATTTCTGAGGTTCAAGATCTTTGATTTTCTGGAATGTTTCTTGGGAAAGTGTATCAGTTTTGAGTTGCTTGATGATTTGTTGTCTGATATTCTTTGATTGGGTGGGTGTCAGGTGTCTTCCTGTGGCATTTATGTAAAATACTTTTGGATTTAGCACCACAATGTCAGAATTGTCTGAAATTACCCCCTCCTCATGATCTGGCCTCCTGGTCAGATGATCAGCTTTATTAAGGGTGCCTGGACAGTGGGAAATCGAAAATTTGAAGTGGGAAATGAATAAGCTCAAACAAGCTTGACATTGGTTAAGCTATTTAGCTATGGAAAAATATTTGAGGTTCTTGTGATTGGACCAGATATTGACCAGGTGAGGGCTGCCTTCAAGGTAATGGCACCAAGTTTATAAGGCACAAATGATGGCTAGGAGTTCCTTTTCATAGATGACATAATTGCATTCCAGCAGAGTCATTTGTTTTGATAGGTACACAATGGGGTGCCAGTGGGAATCTGGACCTTGTTGGGACAAGATGACACCATAATCAAAGTCCAAGGCATTGGTTTCAAGTTTAAATGGGGTGTCAAAGTCAGGGATGAGAAGGATTGGTGTAGTGGTAAATGCCATTTTCAATTGATTGAATGCTGTTTGTCAGATATCATTCCATTCCCATGGTTGGTCTTTACAAGTTAATTCTGTAAGAGGTTTGGTCATTTTTGCAAAATCTTTGATGAAATGACAATAGAAGTTTCCAAAGCCTAAAAATGATTGGATGTCTTTAACCTTCATCAGAATGGGCCATTCAGTAATTGCCAATAGCTTGGTGGGGTCCATGTGACCTTGATCATGGGAAACAATCATGCAGAGATATTTGATCAATTCTTTTTCAAAGAAGCATTTTTCTGGTTTCAGGAATAAATCTTCATCAATAAGACACTGAAGAACTTGGCAGACTAGTTTCCAATGTTCAGATAAGTCATTTGAAAAGATGGGGATGTTGTCCATGTAGATTACTACATGGCCCACAGTGATAATGTCATCAAAAAGAGCATTCATCATAGCTTGGAACATAGCTGGGGAGTTTTGGAGATGGAAGAACATTACAGTATGTTCCCATGATTTTCCATCAGCAATGAACACAGCTTTGTGTTCATTCCCTTCCTTGATGCATATGTTATTGTACCCCCATCAGAGATTGAGTTTGGTAAATATAGTAGTGCCTTTGAGCTTATTGATGAGTTCTGGGATAAGCAGCAAGGGGTATTTGTTGGCAATAGTTCTTTTGCTTAATCTCTGATAATCTTGACAGGGACATAATTTACCATCCTTTTTGCCAACAAAGAAGAAAGGAGCAGCACATGGAGAGTTTGATGGATGAATGTACCCTTTTTTGCTATTTTCAGATATGAACATGTGAAGTGCTTCTCATTGTTCGTTGTCAATGGGATATGCTTTTCCAGCATATGGTTCTATTCCAGGCTTTAGATCAATTGCACGATCCCATGAGCATCATTTAGGTAACCATGTAGAGGCTTCTTCATTAAAGACTTTTCCCAGGTCATGGTAATGAGTGGGAACTAATTCCATTCCTTTTCCATTGTGTTGATTGTTTATGGCTATTTGCATAGATAAGGTAGTGTGGAATAGGTTTAGTCCATCAATCATCCAGTGATCTTCTATTTGTGATGGTAGGTTGTCTTCTCTGGAAAATGATGGGGTTGTCATTGTCAAGGATTGTTGACATTCAGTTGGACAGCATGAGAAGGATACTGTATCCTTGGTCCAATCTATGTTGGGATTATGTTGTCATAACCAATCAGTTCCTAGGATGACATCTTTTCCTAAATCAGTGATATAGAATTTGTTCATTTCTATATGGGATTTGGTGTTTATTTTCTTGATTTCAAGGGTGATATGACATGTATGTGTGATATCTCCACCAATATTCTTGGTTCCATTGATGTTTTTTTACTGGTATGTGACATTCAAGTTTCTGGGTTGGTAATCAATGTAATCATACAAAATCTTGGTTGATCAAGATTCTGGTTGCCCCACTGTCAATTAGGGCTTTGGTGGTGACTTTCTGATTTCTTATGGAGATTTTGACAGGAATATGAATGGATGGGGAACCATTGTATTTTGAGAACAATATATATAGTTCATTGTCTGAATTCAAGTTCCTGCTTGCAATGTCCAATTTAGAATCAGTTACTCCTTTGTTCATTGTTGACTCAGGAGACTTTAAAAATTCTGGGTGATCTTGAATAGATCCAGCATTTCCACTTTGTCTTTGTTGGATAATTTCATGAGGGTGCATGAAATGGTAATCATGGGGTCTTCTTCTTTGTCATGTACTTGAGTTCCCCTTATTGCATAAGTGGGCTTGGGTGTTCCATAGTTCTGGTCACATTTGACATTGCATTCTCTGCTGAAATATCCTTTGACACCACATCTGAAACAAGCTCCTTCTCATTTCCTTTTGTTGCATTCTTCATCTGATAATCTTCCATTTCTGGTAAATCTGGCACATGTGAATACTTCTCTTTGGAACATTTCCATGGGGGAGAAGTCTTCTATTGCATGTATAGTGCGTGGGTTTAATTTCTGTAAACAGGATTTGGTATCCCCTTTGAGTAAGTAATTGGGGTAGAGGAATCATCCACCTTGTCCAGGTCTGAGGCTGTTCTGGAAGTTGTTGTTGGATCAATTCTGGTCCAACCTAATGGTGAGGTTTTGCCATTCTTGTAAGGTGGTTGGTAATGTATCCCTGGTTGTTGCTAAGAGCAGCCTATTGGATGGTCTTAGGGAAGGTCTATAATAGTACTCCTGGTAACAAGAGTTTGGATTTGTGTTTGATGGATGTAATAGAGGTTCCAAATGACGATGAAGATTGGGATTAATGAGATAGTGATGAGGATGATTTCACCAATGACTGTACGAGGATCCAGGATGATGAGTATAGGATGTCTTAGCAATGGTTAGAAATGACTTAGAGATCTTAGACTTAGTTCTTTTAAGATGGAAGCGAGTGTAGTGGCAAGCTTAGATCAAGTGTAATGAAGGAGAATCCCTAGATTGCAAAGTTGACAAGACTGGGGTTTAAGACCACCAGTCTGTCAACTATTTATACAAGATTAGCGATCTAAGTATAGTAAAGTTGCGCAGTAAAGTGCAGTAAGTAAACAATAATGCACAGTAAAGCACAGTAAGTCATGTCCATGTGATATAAGTGGCTCAGCCACAAGTGTGAAATGAACAAGGTACAAATAAAGGTAAATACAAGCGAGAAAGGAGAGTCCTTGCTAATTGTATAATAATAGTCCTTAGCAAATAAATGTTATAATAAATAAAGAAAGATAAAAAAAAGGAAAAAGATAAGTCTTAATATAGTACTTGGAGCTAAGCTCACACTCGAGTATGTAAATACTTAAGTACTATAAAAAGAGAAAAGAAATATGAGTCCTTACTAAGTAAAGTGGAGCTAAGCTCACACTTGTAGTAATAATACTACACTTTACTAGTAAGTAAGATAAACAAAAACAAAAACAAAAAACAAAACAAAACTGTTACAAGGTGCCAAAGCAAGTGCCTTGTAACAGTTGTCATGATGGTATCCCTGATGTCTTTTCTTAGACCATTCTTGAATTTCTCAATGTTGGTTGTGTCATTATAACCTGTGGTGTCAGTGATAGAGTTGAGTACTGTGATGTATTCTGAAGTGGTGCCTCTTCCCTGGACTAACCTATCCAGGTTGTTGCATGATAACTCCCCTTCATTACTTGGGTAGAAATTCTTTCCAAATTGGTCCTCAAATTGTTTACAGGTGAGCATTGAAGTGGACATGGTGAGCTGATTGATGATTTGTCCAGCCCATGTTCTGGCAACTGTTCCTTCTTTGCAAAAGGATAATGCAAAGGCAATTTTATCCATATCATCTTTGAAATTCTTGGTAAATAAATGGAGTTTAATCTTTCTGATAAAGTCCTTGGCAGTGGATTTGGTTCCAGAAAACTCAGATGGCTTATTGAGTCAGGGTTCCTTGGAGGAAGTGGATGATGTGTTAGCCATTCTTGGTATAAGTGATTGAGTTCACATTGGGTTCAGGTGATTTGTTGTTGGTGTTGGATCAACTGGGTTTGAAGTTGTAACTCCAGAGGTGATTCTTGGTTGAAGGAAAGGGGTGGATGAGGTAATGGTTTCATCTCCTGAAGTTGGTGCTTGAGGAGTAAAGAACATTTCCACTTGAGGAAGGTTTTCCAAAACATTGATGGGGGTTCATGGTCTTGGGGGCCCTGAGCTAGTTCCTGTGTGAGATTCTGATCTTGATTTGGGTATAAGGCTCTGTCTGTATTTGGGGATCATGGGTAGTGAAGATACTCATTGGGGATGTACTTTGATGTAATAGGGGTCCAACTTGTCAGTGTCTTCCCAGCAAATGATAACTTGATACTTGGAGTTATCATTGTTGATTTGGTCTTTGTAGATCCACTGATTGTGTTTGTTGTAATATGTGTGCTCATCTTCATTGCCTTGAAATTCATCAAGGGAGACAGGGATTTGGTTTTCAAGGAGTTGTCTATGTTGGTGACAAATTTCAATATCTAGTGAGATTTCTTGATGGATATTTGCTGATAGAAGTGATGTTTCACTTATAATGGGTTCCCCATTATGGTAAGCATTTTGGGGTTCTGGATTGGTATGGGTAAAATAGATGAGTTGGTTGTTGACATAAAGGAGTTTGTTGCTGCTGTCATATTGGAGGTAATTGGGCCACTGGCAATTGGTTACATCTAAAGTGACAGTGTTGGCAGGGAGTAGTTGATGATGGTAATCTCCTGGGAGATTAGATGATGTAGAAGCCATGGTGAGGCTGTGTGCTTGCTAGAAGCACAGTTGGTTGTTAGGAGGAGTTCAGAGTCTTGTCAAAGTGCTAAGAGTGGCCAATTGGACAGTCTTAGGGAAGGTTTGTGATAACTATACCCCTGACCCCTGGTAACAAGGTAGTTGTTGTGTGCTTGATGAGCATATTAAATGTTCCTGATGACAATGAAGAGTGAGATCAATGAGATTGTGACAAGGATGATACCACTGATGATGAGACAAGGACCCAGAGTGACAAGTTTAGGATGTCTTAGCAACACTTAGAGTGACTTAGAGATCTTAGACTTAGTTCTTTAGAGGAGATTGTGACAAGCTTATGTCAAGCACAGTGTAGGAGAATCCCTAGATTGCAGAGTTGATAAGACTGGGGTTTTAAGACCACCAGTCTTTCAACTACTTATACAAAATCAGAGTCCTAAAGATAGTACAAATAGTTAAGGTTCACTGATCAATGATGATTGTGCAGCAATCAACAAGATCATGTGACTGAGTTGTGTCCATAGTAAGCTAAGTAATTATAGCCATAAGCACAAGTGAAACAAGAGATAAACAGAGACAGATAAATATGAAATGGGACAAGTCCTTGCTAATTGTGTAATGGTAGTCCTTAGCGAGTAAATGTGAATAAATAAAGACAGATAAAAGAAGAAAGAAAGCTTTATAGTACTTGGAGCTAAGCTCACACTCTAGTATGTAAATACGAAAGTACTATAAAGAAAAAGAAAGAAAGTCCTTACTATAAGTAGGAGCTAAATTCAACAACTGTAGTTAATACTACACTTATAGTAAGTAAGAAAAAAGAAAGAAAAAAGAAAGAAAACATGTTATGAGGTGCCAAAGCAAGTGCCTTGTAACAATAAGTAGTTGAAAATCTGGTGGTCTTAAACCCCAATCTTGTCAGCTTCACAATCTAGGGATTCTCCTATACTGCACTTGACCTATGCTCACTACAATCTCACCTCACCCTCTAAGAACTAAGTCTAAGATCTCTAAGTCACTCTAAGTGTTGCTAAGACATCCTAAACTTGTCACTCTGGGTCCTTGTCTCATCATCAGTGGTATGATCCTCATCACAATCTCATTGATCCCACTCTTCATTGTCATCAAAAAAATTTACTACACTTATCAGGCACACAACAACTACCTTGTTACCAGGGGTATAGTTATCACAAACCTTCCCTAAGACTGTCCAATAGGCCACTCTTAGCAGTGATGAGAATGATTACTCTGATGACTACCCAAGGATTCAGAGTGATGGTGTATGATATCTTAGCAACACTTAGGAGCTCAGAGATCTTAGACTTAGTCCTTAGGGTTTGTAAAGTGAGATGATAGCAAGCTTAGGCCAAGTGCAGTATAGGAGAATCCCTAGATTGTGAAGTTGACAAGACTGGGGTTTAGGATCACCAGGCTTTCAACTACTTATAGTAAAGACAAGTCCTAAAGATAGTACTAATGATATAAGTGTTGGTTTTTTCATCACCTTATGATGCTAATCACACTGTTTACTTATTAAGTATACTTATCTCTATCTCATCTTATAGATCTTTCTTTTCTCTTTATGGTTTGAGCTCCTCTTAAACTCTATCTTGTTCTTACTATATCTTCTTTACCTTGTCTTTGTCTCACCTCAGCACTTCTGCATGTGCTGAGGTGAGTATCTCTTCTACTCTTTTAGCTCTCTTCTGACATACCTGCTCTATGCAGCTCCCTCTTTCTTCTGTGTACCCTCTACCATCTGGTACACATCTTCTCTTATCTTCCAGCCATTTCTCTAGCTATCTCTCTAGCTTTCTAGGCCTCTGGACTGTTGTCCTCTTGGCTCATTTATCTTCACCTGGGCTTACAAGCCTATCTCCACATTGTGGTGTTTCAACTGCTGTTTGCCACTTTGCCCATGTTTCAATAATGAGGTTTACAGATCAACAAGGATTGCACAGCAATCAATGATGATCATGTGACAAAGTATACATCCATGAATGACTAAATGGCTCAGCCATGATCACAAAATGAACTAAAGATAAACATAAGATGAAAGAGCAGAAGTCCTTGCTAATTGCATAGTAATAGTCCTTAGCAAGTAAATGTTATAATAAAGAAAGAAAGAACAGAAAAGCTAGGATGGTGATGCTTTATAGTACTTGGAGTAAAACTCACAGCTGAGTACATAAGTACTGTAGTACTATAAAGGTAAAGAGATTGAGTCCTTTCAATGGATATGCACTAGTTAATACTAGAATCTATTGTAAGATAGAAGGAAAGTGGAAAAAAAGAAAAAGAAAAACATTACAAGGTGCCTAGGTAAGTGCTTCATAACACCTTGTTGGCTGAACATAGTCCTCTGTTCCAGCACCAAAGCAATAGTGTGATTGATGCAGCTGTGGATGATTATTACATACAGCACATTAATTCACCTGATGTTGCTGATGGCCATTTTATGATGCTACACACACATGATGCTCATCACCATGTAAATCTCATAACTTGATCAAGAGATATAGAGAGATCAATGAGGATAGAAAAGTAGGAAAAAAATCAAGAAAAGAATGAGAATAAGATGCAGCCTGACACACTCTCTGTGCTCATCCACTACCACCATCTCATGTATCTCATGCTCATCTTCTCTGACATCACCTGCTGATGAGAACCAGACATACATGAGAAGAGAACAACTGCTGTGTTATCTTTTTTACATATATGACTGGGGCAATACATATTCAAACTAAGGTATATGCACAGACCAATGTGGTTGAGTGGTTGAGTGTGTGTCACAGTACAGTAGAGCAATGTCATGAACAGGAATGATGTTCAACACCTGCTTGTCCTCAACCCTCTCATACATGTTTGTCAATGGTATGGCAAATTGTGTTTAGTTCCATTCCATGTTCACTTGTTCTCAACAATAACAATAATTAGATTCTAAAACTTAGATGATGTATTAGATGCAAATTAGATGGCATTAGAGGTATGAAATATAATTATTTAATTAAGAGGGTTTTTCTTGATGACTAGTGTGAGATATTAAACAGAGTGCAGTAAAGATGATAAGTATGGTACATTTCTATGACAACAACATGTGTAGGAGAGTGGGTATATACATGAGCAGGTACAGAAAATCCTAAAACTAACACACAGTAACAACACAGACAGTCATGAAGGGCATACACAGGTCAGATATAGAATTTAGAGTATTCTGAGACAACCCACATTATATCATTGATCATTATGGACTCAATCATGATTGTATTCTGGGGCTCTACTTCCTCCCAGATGAAGCATGACTGTGACCTGGGAGTGCCATCAAAACATGTGAGGATGCACTGGTAAACATCCTTGACAGTCCCATCCTTGCAATTCTTATTGTATTTTTTAGTGGACCCCATCTGGGTCTCACCCCTGACAGCCCCACCCTCATGTTTTTTATTGCCTAGTGAATTGCCACTGGTATATCTGGAACTCCCACCCCATAACCTGCTCCCCATTATTGGTGCACAACATCTTCTCCAACCCCCAGATGTCACACTTGAGTTGCAACCCATTGAAGAAGGATGGCTTCTTGTCTGCCCTGATGTACACCATTTTCAGCACAAGTGAGGTTGCTGCCCAAATGACCATCTCATTTTGATTGCAAGTCAGATCACAGATGCGCAACAGCTTGCCATTGGTCACCTGCAGCTGCACAAACCTATCAGACTGTGTGGGGAGGAAGAAGGGATGTGGTCTACCATGTTCGAGGCATTGGTGGGTGTTATGATATTTCTGTCAGTAGCCATGATGACCTGCTTGATCCTGATCCTGAATTCTTGGCCCTCATCCCACATCATGACCATAACCACAAGTGAGTTCTCCAAGGTGAGGTGGTAGCTGAGCATCATGTCCTGGCCTTCATGCACCTGCAGCAGGGCAGGTCAGCAGGCAAGGGTGGTTAGGTGCATGGAGTGTGCACAGTGCACCACTTTGATACAGGGCTGTCCATTAGGCTTGATGCATTGGAACTAGTATGTGCACATGATCTTGAGGAAATCCATCATGAACAGCAGCATCAGGTGCATGAGGAGCTCAACTGTGGGCACATGGGTGCACAAGGTGAAGTGAGGTCAGGTCAAAAGGGGTAAACACAGGATGAAAACACTGACGTCATGACTCATCAGACTTGGATTCATAGGCAATAAGCTCTGCATGGGGCATGGTTTTGAGCATGACCCAGTGGCATTGTGTGTACTCCTGGGTGTACACACATGGTAAGTGGGGGCTACTGGGCTGCCAGAGCAGTGGCGGCACACCTCCACAGTGAGCTTACAATCAATGGAAAGCATAAATCTAAGGGGTTTGTGGTCTGTGGTCACAGCAGCACCAAGGCATTGGCTGCACTGCTCAGAGATGGGGAAGGTTAAGCAAGAGTGTCAGGATTTCTTTCTTCTCTCCATTACTAAACAGGCCTGGAGTACTATGATAGGCACAATAGCCTAGCAGCAGCCTCCTTGTATGAATACATGGGCCCAACCCCATGACAACAGTGTGGTACTGTGTAGTATGTTTCCCTTTACATCTTACTTCCTTGTTCTTCTGGTACTACTTAAGAGTTATGATGAGCATATGATAATGTCATTCTTGACCTCTTGTACCCCCATAGAACACAACTCATTATTCAGAATCACACTCTGTTGTCTTTCTCAGAGTCCCAGTTCTCTGACCATAGGTGTTCAGCCATTACACATGCTGAATCCTAACACTAGGTCAAGAATCTCTTCCTCACTCCCTGTAAAGACCCACCCTGGCACCCCCAATCCCACATCCCTTGCCCACAGGGTTTAGGTTTAGCCCCAAATGGAACATCATCCTTTGTAGAGATCTCCCAGTCAACTATCTCAGCCATGATACTTGGAGAATCACTGGCACTGACCAGTACCTCAAAAGCAATAGTACTATCTCAGCAGACCCCTCATTCCCAAATGTACAAGGTTATCACCTCAATCTCTCCACTTCCATCTCAGTCGATATCCCACTTCCTGGAGGTATCCCAACTACCCCAGGAATGGCCACTAGTCCCATCCCCCTTCTGCTCCCATCAGGATCATTACCAACCCACAGAAATCCCCTATCCTACCCCCCTCTACCACCTAGCCCCACCCCAACTCCAACAATGTCCACATCTACCCCCTTTTTATTGAAAATCAACAAACCCCCTGAATATGATGGTGCAAGAAAAGACTTCCAGAGTTTTTATCTCTCATGTCAAAGATACCTCATTGCCCATGCAGATCTACTTCCCTCAGACAGTCAGAAAATCCTTTTTGTACTGTCCTTCATGACCAAAGGAATGGCAAAGGCCTTCAATGACCACTACTCCCTCAAAATTTTTGAAAAACCTCCACACCCCTTGTATGCCAACTTTCTGACAGAACTGAAAAAGACCTTCAATGATCCACACAAAACCAAGTGTGCATATGCCAAACTATGAGCCCTCAAACAGAAAACTGCCACAGTTGAAGAATACAATGCTAACTTTTCAGCCCTGGCCTATGAAGCCGGAATTGTTGACAACAAGACCAAGATTGACTATTATGAACAAGGCCTCAATCCCACCTTTTGTGACAGAATATATAATGGGGATCTGCCTACCACCTTCAAGAAATGGATGGAGTGAGCTGTTCAGTTCAAAATCCAATGGAGATCTAGGCAAGATCAGAAGAAGCTGCACACACCCACCTTTTTCCCTCATATCCCTAACACTCCTCATCATGACCCAAATGCCATGGACATTGACAGAACCCATTCAGTCTCTAGTGAACAGCCTAGACTAAAGAAACTCATGGACAAAGATCAGGAAAGATTATGAAAGGAGGGAAAATGCTTTGCATGCAGACTGAAGGGACATATGGTGTCACAATGTCCATCAAAGCAGGAAAAGCCTCAAATCTGAACAATGGCAGAAGACTCATCACTTGACACATCCAACCCTGTTGCTCCACTACCCCTGTCCTTGACAACTTGCTGATCTTGGGTGGATCCTACTCTCAACTGTGACACTGAATGGAAAACCCCAAGTCCACCTGCATATGATGCCAAAGAAGTCCGACAGCTTTATGAACACATTCATGCAATGCCAATGGAAGGTAGAAGGGCATTGATGGAATTATCAGAGGGTTTTTGATAGGTTCTGAATCCTGTATGCAACTCAGAACCACCATCATGTACCCTGACAATATGTTAAGAGCCACACCATCTTCCAATTCCTTTACCATTCCTGTTGTGCTCTCTAACTCATCATGAAGTCATATAATCAAAAGAAGAGCCCTCATTGACAGCAGGGCTACCAATAACTTCATCAACATTTGCCTTGTAGAGAAGGTCAAGCTCCAACAACTACCTTTACCCAAGGAACATATTATTTGGAATGCTGACAACACAGAGAATATATTGGGACAAATCAAGAATGAGGTTGAACTTCATATGCAAATTGGGACTCATACTGAGGTTCTTCATTTCTATGTGACAGAATTAGGACATGATGACATTATACTAGGGCATCAATGGCTTGCATGCCATAATTCAGAAATCAACTGGTGCAAAAGGCAATTGAAACTCTCCCAGTGTCACCCATCCTCAATCTGCACAAAGAAGCATATCCCCCAGTCCCATGGAATCTGTCTATCAGCAGGACTCCCCCTCAAGCATGACAACCAGGTATACATGGGTTTCTTCAAAGAAGAGAAACTATGCCAGACCACTCATGTCAAGTATGAACCCCCTATTCCACCCCGTTTTCATCAATTCCAGTCCATCTTTGATGAGACTACCTCACATGTGTTACCCCCACTATGAGAGTGGGACCATGCCATTGACCTTAAACTGGACACTTTCCTGACAAATAGTTGTAAGATATACCCCCTCAACCCCACAGAACAGGAGGCATTAGATGCCTTCCTATAGGATATGCAAAGATGGGGGTATATCCAACCATCTAAATCACCTTTTGCATCCCCTTGATTTCCAACATCACCAATAAACTGAAATCAGCCAAATACTTCACTAAGTTCAATGTACAGTGGGGGTGTAATAATGTGCAGATAAAAGAGGGGCATGAATGGAAAGTGGCCTTCAAGACCAACCACAGCATGTTTGAACTGTTGGTAATGTTCTTCAGACTTATGAACTCCCCCACAACTTTCCAAGCAATGATGAACTCACTGTTAAAGGATCTTCTAGATACATGGAAGGTCTTCATCTACATGGATGATATCCTAATTGCTACAGCTACCATGGATGAGCATGATGATTTGGTTGAAAAGGTCCTCCAGCATCTCCAAGAAAACCATCTCTTCCTCAAACCAGAGAAGTGCTCCTGGCAGCAGGAAGAGGTTGAATACTTAGGACTGATCATCCAACTGGGCCACATTGCTATGGACCCAAGGAAGCTGGACAGCATCCAGAATTGGCCAACACCCACCAAGCTAAAGGAAGTCTGTGCCTTTCTTGGGCTTGCAGGATTTTATTGCTGTTTCATATGAAACTTTTTGCAATTGACATGACTGCTGCATGAACTCACAAAGAAAAACCAGGAATGGGTTTGGGGAGAATCCCAGCAGCATGCCTTCAGCATATTAAAAGAAATTTTTCTCTCATCCCCTATCCTGTTATCTCCTGATGTGCAAGCCCCTTTCTGGCTAGAATGTGATGTGTCAAAAGCAGCCTGTGGGGGTATCTTGTCACAATGAGGCAATGATGGGCTATGGCATCCTGTTGTGTACATGTCCAAATCATTTACAGAAGCAGAGTGAAATTACAACATCTATGATTGAGAACTGCTTGCAATCATCAAGGCTCTTGAAGAATGGAGGCACTATCTAGAGGGAGGTCCACACACAATTGAGGTACTATCAGATCATAAAACCTCAAAGTCTTCCAAGAAGCCTGCAAGCTATCCAGACAACAAGCACAGTTGGCCCTTTTCCTAACACACTTTGACTTCAGCATTCTCCATGTACCTGGTAACAAGGCAGGAAAACTGGATGCTTTATCCTGCCAGCCTGATCATGACCCCAGGGACAATGACAATGAAGACCAGACTATCTTACCAAACACATTATTTGCCAAGCCAATGTCTGCTGCCATTGATGATTTGGAATACTTCAGAGACATATAGAATTGTAGCAATTGGGATGAGGAAATTTTGGATGTAGCTAGAATTCTACAACCCCATGGCTTGCACCCTGTGAAGTCAGGATTACAGAAACACTGGACAATGGGACCAGGAATCATTTATTATTCCAACAGACTCTATGTACCCAGAAACTCAACACTATGATGACATATCATCAATAACCACCATACACCCCTCTCCATGGGCCATCCTGGTCAACACTCAATATGATCCAATGAAAATTTTGGTGGCCAAAGATGAGACAACTCATATTCAACTTTGTGGATGGATGTCTGGTATGCCAACAAAGTAAAAATCTTTCCAATTGCCCTCTTGTTCCCCTCATTCCTATTGCAGCTGATCCCCATGCACTCCCCTTCTCTATGGTGTCTATGGACTTCATTACACAACTCCCCCTCTCTCATGGCTACAACACTATCACAGTCTTTGTTGACCATATGGAAAAGATTTGGACTGCTGATGAAACTCATCTCCAATTGCAGGACCCAATTCACTGCCTGGACTACCAATGAATTATGTTGTTTACTAGGACAAGCCATGTCCATGCTTATCACCCCCAAACAGATGGCCAAACAGAGCAAGCAAATCAGGAACTGGAGCAGTTCCTCCACATGTTCTGCTCAGCCCATCAAGATGACTGGACGACACTCCTTTCAGCTGCAGAATTCACACATAAAAATTGCCACCACTCCACAATCAAAGAATCCCCCTTCTTTGCACTCATGGGGTACCACCCCCATTCCAATGTCTTCTCATCTTCTGCTTCCTTGATCCCCTCTATCTCCCAATGACTTCACACACTATCACAATTGTGTAAGGAACTAATAGTGGCACAGTCTCTCACACATCACACATGGGAGTGCCCCACATTGTTCCCTCATTATCATGTCAGGGATAAGGTGTGTGTGAGGCCAACACTATGTCAAAGCTGAACAACTGAAGAAAGACTAAAACAATAAAAAGGACAATTGCACCTAGACTAGTGGATATCCCAGATGTATAATCAGTAAGGTAGAACAAGAGGATAAGATACTACTGTACCTAGCAGATATCCCAGATGATCAGAACTGGGGAATAAACTGCTAGGAGTCCTATGTATTTATAGTACCTTGAAACATGCACAGACCATGCAGTACAGTATAGGGCCAGAGAATGAGGAAGTAAAGTCACAATGTCATATCTAATAATAGAAGGGATGCATCAGTGCTGACTGAGGCTCCACAGCAACTGTGAGAGTGATTGGTGATACTCTGCAGCAGGTGTGAGAAGGATTGGTGAGCATGTGCAGTAAGTGTGAGAAGAATGAATCATAACTAAATATAGAATGGGCCAATCGGAGATTGGATGACATACACATCATCAGCCGATAAAGACAAAGAAAAAGAATGCATGACTGTGGGAATCACTCTGGTAGATCAGGAGCGATTGTAAGATCTAAGATGATAGAGGTATAAGAAAATAGAGAAAAATGAAGAGAAAAATAGGGAAAATAATAGTGGCCTGACAGTGTGGCTAGAAGGAAAACACCTGTCACAACCATTCCCCTCCCTCAAACTAAGCCCCAAGTGGCATGGCCCATTCATGATTAATGTGGTAATCAACCAAGTCACCTTCTGTCTACCCCTCACTTGGCATATTCACCCTGTCTTCCACGCATCACTCCTCTCCCCCTATTACAAAACAGCCACCTTTGGCCCCCACCATTCATGACCCCCCCCTGACCTCATTGATGGAGAAGAGTATACAGAGATTGAATCCATCCTCCAATCATGTTACTATCACAATCAACTCCAGTATCTTGTCCACTGGAAGGGCTACCCCTCTACAGAGGATGAATGGCTGTCACATAGTGATCTCAAGCATGCCCCCCTTCTCCTCTCAGCACTAGTGTAAAACCTGTTGCATTGCAACATGGAGTAATAGGACATCATCTGAGAAAGTATACATAGCTTGTTGCAACAGAACCCATTTATAGACCAATTCCAATCTACATCATAACAGCATATCATCTATGACAGTATGCATAGTTGTAGCAACAGAGAATAAAAGGAAACAGTACTCTATCCATGTCCAATTTATATACCAATCCCAGTTCACAAACCAACACCAATTTCCAAATCAATTTCCAAATCCCAATCACCTCCTATCTGTCCTTCCATCATAAACCCTGTGCCATCACATAAGAGGGGAGAAAATAGATGAGCACAATATAACAGTGCAATTCGACAGTACAATTTACCAATCCAATACAGAAAACAATCTTGCCTGAACACTCCACTCCTTGTGTTGCTGCTGCTTCTTCTATACCACATTAAATAAGAAAATGGTATATAGTCTGTTAGCAACAAAGCTCACCAAGGCCCTGGTAAAACATTTTGTAAAACCTCAGGATACATCACATTCAAGGGTGGTCCTCCCCAGGAACCCTGTTGCATTGCAGCATGGAGCAACAGGACATCACCTGTGAAGGTATACTGCAACAGAAAATAAAATGAAATAGTACTCTATCTATCTACAGACCAATTCCAATTGCCTCTCCAGCTATAAAGTAAAGACCTATTGCATTGCAACATTCCTCACCAATGTCCCTGTCCTATCCCTGTCCCTACCCTGTCCCTATCCCTGTCCCTGTCCCTAGTGTAAAGACCTGTTGTGTTGCAACACCAAGTTATAGGGCATCATCTGTGAAAGTATATGTAGGTTGCTGCAATAGAAAATAAAAGGAAACAATAATACTCTATCTATCTACAGACCCAGTCCAATTCACAGTCCAATTCCAGTTGCCTCTCCAGCTGTAAAGTATAGACCTGTTGTGTTGCACCATTGACTGAATAAGACATAATCAAATATTTATCTGTGTCATTATACATAAGTTGCAACAGACCTTGTCAATGTCCCTGTCCTGTCCCCATCCCTGTTTATTATAGCTGGCTATCAGCCATGAAAACACATATGCATACCCATACCCATACCCATACTCATACCCATATCCAGGCATACCTATTGGCAAAGCCTGTGTAGGTGCATTGTACTGACAATGATCACTCCTCATCTATGTCCCTGTCCATCAACACAGGGACTCTGCACCTGTGAAAGAGATGATTGTCAGAAAATAAAAGAGAAAATATGGTAATCAACATTGCCAAAGCATTTAAGTGTAGATGCATAATAATAGAAGACCAACATGATTGTACGGCTCAAGTACCCAGCCTACTTGCAGGCACAATGATATTCATTGATATAGTATCATGGTTCAATACAGAAAAAACATAGCCTGAAGATTCTGTCCAACATGTTATTGTTTAAAAAGGCAGTATCAGCAGAACCCACCAAGAGGTCTGCAAAATGTCAAGATAGAACAAATACTTGTCACATAGCAACATCAACTAATAAGACATGACTACAGTTACATATATATTGCAACAGAGAATAAAAGGAAAGAATGATAGATGTAAGCAGAAGTGGATGAACAATAGGCACACAGCTGAATATAATTAATAGTTCTGTTGTAGGGAAGCTGGGGCTTTGTATGTGAGTTGAGGATGAATGAAAGAAAAGAAAAGGAGGGCACAATGTTCATCTGTGAGCGTGTGTGCTGTTTGTACAGCAGTGGTGTGGGCCACACTGTTGACACAGCAGTGATGCAGTGATGAGCATCACGTGCATGTAACGCTGGAAAACGACCATCAGCAACATCGGGTGAACACAGCAACATTAATGCACCACACACAAAAATCATCTGCAGTCACTATAATTGTGCATTCACGCAGGTGTTGGAAAACAATACTGGGTCAGCCGATGAGGGATAGGACGAATAGGCTGAGGCATGGTCTAGACCCACCAAAGTAACCATGGAGGTACAAGTCACGAAGTCAGCATTTGGTGTGATCGGCACTATTCCTCTTTTGCTCATCCACTATAGTATGATACTTTATTCACTCGCATACAGACTCCACTTCATTTCAAATATCCCTATGATTGACCCTACACTGTAAATTTTCTGTTGTGTTTTGTTGTGCTCCAGTCTTGGAGCTAGGCTTGTATTTAGAAAGAGCATCATCCATCGAAAGGACCAGATTTCCCCTGCCCTCGATTTGACTTCTTCTCCCATCTGAGTCGATAATCAAAAAGCAAGTATCAACCTTCCCTCCGTGTGTCTTATTATCGAGAAAAGTGCACATTCCCCATAAGTCACGTTTATCATTGCATTGCATAGCATTCTCCATTGTGTTCTCCATTGCGTTCTCCATTGCGTTGCATTCTCTACTGTGTCACATTTTGTTTCCACTATATTGGATTCTCTATTGTGCTCTCTATTGCGTCATTTTGCATCCATCTTATCGTGTCATATCACCGGTTTATTACCCAAGTCACGTTCCTCTAGTAGCTCTAGTTGAATCGCACTATCATGCTTATCACCCTTAACTACTAATCCTCTCTACTTTGGTGTCTAGGGAACTTTATGGCTCGCACCCTCCAGCAATTGCTGTGGTTGTGGTTACTTTCCCCCTCCAGCCCGGCACAGCACATATCAGTGGTGCACACTGTGGTGCTGCCATGCATGCGTGGGAATTTTGTGCCACACTGCCATGCATGTGCTGTGCTGCTGCATGTGGTGTGCCACACCAGGGGATGACTTTTTTGTAGTGGCACTTTGGACATGAAAAAAACCATGTGTTCCCATTCCTCATCCCATTATATTATAGATTCCACTGCTTTCACCCCTCTGCCCCAAAACCCCTCTCCATCTGCATCCCCACATGACCCCCTTAAAGAGGGGGGTGAATCCTTCCAAAGACTCATCCCTTTGCCCACCTTACCACTCCCTTTTTCTCTCATCATCATATGCCCCCAGCCATATATCCCCTTGTCCTCTGCTACCTGATCTTCATTCTTTTCGTCTTTGCCTGGTATAATATTCGAATGTCCAAAATCACCCAACAGAATTAAAATACCAACATGTCCCAATCCCACTCTCCCCCTACTCTCTTTGTCCCACTATCACCCCAAACTAGTGATCACCCATCCCCCTCGTCATCAGTACAATACCTGATTGACCATCCTAACCATTCCCCATGCACTACTCCCTCCCCAGTCCTAGACTATTATGGTTCACTACCTCCATCCCCAAATTACTGCATATACCCAACTTTCCCCAATCTTCCCTTCCACCTCCATTTAGATTTTGAACCAGACTCATACCACCACTTCAAACAAATCTTTCTATTCCTCAACTCCCTCCCATTTGAAGGAGTTGAGGAGAATGTGCTCCTAGCTGCCCACATTGCTCTTCAACACAACACCTCTGTGTTATTCTGCCCTCTGTGCATCTCACCAGAACACCCCCCACCTGCCTTTGTCCAACATCTACCACCCCCCCTACCAACCCAATTCCAAAATCTCCCCCATAACTTTCTGTTCACATGTCTACAGCAATTCTGCCTCTCTCCTGACCCCACTATGCCCCTCCCCAACATTGACCTCAGAGGAGATCCATGAGAATACATGGAAGCCAACAAATATCCCCTTGTGCAATTAACTACCTGGTATCATATTGAGCCAAGACATGATCAGGATGTCTCCAAAACTTTCACACCCCCAACCTCACCATCCATGTTGACCACACCTTACACCATCTCACAGATGCAGGTATCACAGCAGATGTTGACCGATATTTTGCTTATCATCAGTGTATTCAAACCCTAGAATCATTCCACCATCACTTCACAACACTCCTCCACCAACGATGATGGGAATTCACCAAGATCACAAATTGACTGGTCAATGCAGAGGCCAAAGACTGCCTACAACCCCACCTTGCAGTAGCATATTTTGTTGACATCCCAGGATCTCTGCCATTGCCAATTCCCCAACCACTACCCCCAGTCAACCCACTGGCACATCACATTTGTGGAGGAGCACTTGAATACCACTCCCAATGTCCAGCCATCCCCTGAACCTGCTGGAGCTGTGGTTATTTAGGTCACCTTCAATGTAACTGCCCCACCTCTCGACACCCCATATTCACTGCCATATTTGAATGCAATTGTTGTTGTGGCCCCCACCCCAGAATGCATACATTGACATGCCTCTATTGTGGCAAATGCAGACACCCAGATACCCACCTCACAAATTGCAATTGAGGAGCAGTGGAGTTCCATCAACAAGCAGTGGAGGCATATGACTATTATGACTATGAGGAGAATGAGGCAGAGGCATATGAGTAACAGGTTTTTGGGATGAAAACAATAATGAGGGGCTGATGTCAGGATTTCTTTCTTCTCTCCATTACTAAACAGGCCTGGAGTACTATGATGGGCACAATAGCCTAGCAACAGCCTCCTTGTATGAATACATGGGCCCAACCCCATGACAACAGTATGGTACTGTGCAGTATGTTTCCCTTTATGTCTTACTTCCTTGTTCTTCTGGTACTACTTAAGAGTTATGACAAGCATATGATAAGGTCATTCTGGACCTCTTGTACCCCCATAGAACACAACTTGTTATTCAGAATTGCACTCTGTTGTCTTTCTTGGAGTCCCAGTTCTCTGACCATAGGTGTTCGGCCATTATGTGTGCTGAATCCTAACAGAGAATAAGACTCAGTGAGCATGGGGTATTGGGGTATGGCCAAGTGTGGTGAGTGTGCTGGGGATCAGATCTGAGTCTGTGTGAGGCTGACATGACTTAGCAAGGTCACACAACAGAACTTAGAGGAAGAGAGAGGATAAGGGATGATAGTATTCAAGAGACTAACTTGCTATGAAGCAGATATCTCAGAAGTACTAAGCTAGAGAACAAGTACACTATGAAGTACAGTATATATAGTAAATGCCTGTGCACATGGACCATGTATGTCACTGTAGGGCAGGGATTTGAAGTATAGTAAAAGGGATAGCATGATGTCATGCACAGCATGCATGAGAATGATCAGTAAGTAATGCACAGCATTGCACAGTCATCATGAGAATATGTGTCATAAGTAATGAGTAATCGGCCTGATGATGAATGATGAATGAGTCATAGATTATTGCAGAAGATCTAATCAGATAAGATAAGATGTAACATAGATCTTGAGCAATAAGATAAAAGAAAATCATAAAAATAAAAATAAAAATAACATGTCCTGACAATACCCCTGTTTTATGGGTGAGATGACCTGATGAACCACTAGACTCCTGTAGATCTGAAACCTCCTTCTCCCTGTAAAGTATCATCCAGTGATTTGACTTCCAAAACATCAGCAAGTGACATGTTTTCAAGGATTAATTGTGCAATATGATCTTTTTCTTTGATATGGAATGTGTCATTTCCATTATTGACAAGAAGAATTTTGAGAGGACCATGGTAGTCTGAATCAATCACTCCTGCTCCAATTGATATAGAGTTTTTGACAGCCAAACCACTGCAAGGAGCAATACGTCCATAGCAGTGACTTGGTATAGCCAAGGAGACTTGAGTATCAATTAATTTTTGACAGTGTGGTAGTATCTCTGTTTCTTCTGCACTATAAAGATCTAATCCTGCTGTGAATAACGATCCTCTGGTAGGAAGGGTTGCCTTGTCTGAAAGTTTTTTCACAGGTAATATGATATTCTGGATAGCTTGAATGGCATTTGGATGTGATAAATGGAATTCTTTAAGTAATTTGGGAACATCTTTGGTAATGATAGATGCTGGTTCCCAGGAATTAGCTTCATGTGGATAATTCTTCCATTTAATCAGATATTTGACCTTGCCATATTGTTTGTGAGTATTGAGAATTTCTTCAACCTTGTATCTTTCTTCTCCTCCTTCGACTATAGGAGCTAGTGGGGGTTTTTGTTTTCTTTCAGGAATAGAGTTGGCTGTGAATGGTAATAGTTTGACCACATGGAATACTGGATGAATTTTTAACATTTTTGGTAATGCAAGTTTGTAACTGTTGTTGGATAAGATTTCAACAATCACATATGGTCCAATTCGTTTGTGATCCAGTTTCTTCATGGGTCTATCCAATTGAATATTGGATGCATCTAGCCAGACTTTATCCCCTATTTCATATGTGGGAGTTTCCCCTCTGTGTGCATCATAATATTTCTTCATATCTTCTGATGCCTTGTTCAATGCAGATTTGGCATCATCTCTAGCTCTCTCTAGAGATGATATGAAGATGTCCACTGATTCAATGTTCGATTCAGCATGATGTTCGAATCCCATTCTTGGGTGTTGGCCATTATTCAATATGAATGGAGTTTGTTTTGTAGATGCGTTGATTTGATTGTTATAACAAAAGTCCACCATAGGCAACCAGTTCATCCAATCGCTTTGTCAATGGTTTACGAATATTCTGAGATACTGTTCTATCTCTTGGTTTATTTGTTCCATCTGTCCATCAGTTTGTGGATGGAAGGCAGTTGAAAGAGCCATTTTTATTCCAAGAATTTTGTTCAATTCTTTCATGACTCTTGAAGTGAATTGTGGGCCTCTGTCAGAGAGAACTTTTTCTGGTAATCCATGTAGTTTCCAGATATTGTCTCTAAAAAGTTGTGTGACTCCTTCTGCTGTTACTGTAGTGGTGGTGGGCATTGTGTGAATCATTTTTGAAAATTGATCCACCACTACTAGGATAGAGTCATATCCTTGACTATCTGGCAATTGTGTGATAAGATCAGTTGATATGATTTGCCAGAGTCGTTCTGGGATTTTGTTGGGTGTGAATTCACCCTGCAGCTTCTTCATGATGACTTTTGTTCTTTGGCAGAGTTCACATCCTTTTATGTATCTTCCAATGTATGCTGCCATGCCCTTCCACCAAAAGGTCCTTCCTACCAACTCCAATGTTCTCCATTGTCCTGGATGTCCTGCTATTGGACTGTTGTGACAATGTTTCACTACTTCTGCTCTGCAGCTGTTGGGAACAAAGATATTTCCTGTGTATGTAAGGAGTCCCTGTTCGTTTTCCCCATTTCCTGCAATGATTGCCATCTTTGCTTCATCTGCTGGCAATTCTCTCCACTGTTGTATCTCTCCTTCGTTCTTCTGTGCTTCTAAGATCTTTTTCAGTAGTGGTGGGTTTGTGAATACTGCATTGATGAATGATATTTGTTGAATCTTGGATGCACAAGCACTATCAACAGGATTATTGTGTAGTGTTTGTTTGAAAAACTCTGGTTTCAGCAGTATGATGTTGTTGTTATCACAGTCCACCCCCTCTTTATGATCCAAATGTCTTGAGAGGTGATCAGGCTTATCAGATGATTTACCTGGGTGATGGGTAAGATTGAAACTGAATCTAGAAAGAAAGAGAGACCATCATGCCTGGTGACAGTTCAATTTCTGGGCACTCATAAAGTACTCTAGATTCTTATGATCGGTAAGGATTCCAACTGGGTTTTGTGCACTGTCCAGATAGTGCCACCATTGTTCCAGTGCTCTGATTATCACCAGTATCTCTCTGTTGTAGATGTCATAATTGCGCTCTGCTGGTGACAAACTTTTGCTGATGTAGGCCACTGGATGCCATTTGTTGTCATCACATTTTTGGGATAGTACTGCTCCAGTTGCATAGCCAGAGCTGTCAGCTTCTACCAGATATGGTTTGTCTGCTTCAGGGAATACTAAAATGGGTTTGGAACACATGGCTGATTTCAATGATTTGAATGCATGTTTTTGTTCTTTGTCCCATTTCCATTTGGCATCCTTCTGTAGTAGGCTATTCAGGGGTTTGGCAATCTCTGAAAATCCTCTGATAAAACGTCGATAGAAGTTGACAAATCCCAAAAATGATCTGGTTTCTGTGACTGTGGTAGGGGTGGGCCATTCTGCAACACCTTGTACTTTGACAGGATCCATCATGATCTTGTCAAAGGAGATTTTGAGTCCAAGATAATCTATCTCTTCCTTTTCAAAATAGCATTTTTCTGGCTTTAGATAGAGTTTGTTATCTTGAAGTATTTGTAATACTTCAGCAACAATTTGACCATGTTCTTTGAGTGTTTTGGTGAATATGAGAATATTGTCCATATAAACAACTACCTTGCCATTGGTGATAAGAATGTGCTAAGAGCGGCCTATTGGGCGGTCTTAGGGAAGGTCTAAAATGTTACTCCTGGTAACCAAGGTTTGGATATTGGCTTGATGAATGTAATAGAGGTTCCGAATGACGATGAAGAGTGGGATTAACGAGATGGTTATGAGGATAATTCCACCAATAACGATATGGGAATCCAGATTGACTTTTAGCATAAGATGACTTAGTAACTTTCAGGGATCTTAGACTGAGTTCTTTGAGAGGAGTGAGTTTATAGCGAGCTTAGATCAAGCGCAGTAAAGGAGAATCCCTAGATTGCGAAGTTGACAAGACTGGGGTTTAAGACCGCCAGTTTGTCAACTATTTATACAAAACTAGTGATCTAACTATAGTACAGTTGCGCAGTAAAGCACAGTAATGCACAGTAAGTAAACGATAATGCGCAGTAAAGTGCAGTAAATAACTGTCCATGTGATATAAGTGGCTCAGCCACAAGCGCGAAATGAACATGAAACAAATAAAGGTAAATAAGAGCGAGAAAAGGGAGTCCTTGCTAATTGTATAGTAATAGTCCTTAGCAAGTAAATGTTATAATAAATAAAAGAAAGATAGAGAGAAAAAGATAATTCTAATATAGTACCTGGAGCTATGCTCACACTTAAGTATGTAAATACTTAAGTACTATAAAAGATAAAAGAAAATGATAAGTCCTTACTAAGTAAAGTGGAGCTAAGCTCACACTTGTAGTAATAATACTACACTTTACTAGTAAGTAAGAAAAGAAAAAAGAAAAAAGAAAACCATTATGAGGTGCCAAAGCAAGTGCCTCGTAACAGAATGCAGAAAAGGTGATTCATCATTGTTTGGAAAGTTGTGGGGCTATTTGTCAAACCAAAGAACATGACAAGTGGTTCATATAGTCCTTTGTTGGTGATGAAAGCCACTTTCCATTCATCTCCTTCTTGAATTTGTATGTTGTTATAGCCCCATTGAACATTGAGTTTGGTAAATAATTTGGCCCCTTCGAGTTTATTGATCAATTCTGAAATGAGTGGTAATGGCTATGCATTTTTGATCATAATTTCATTGAGGTGATGATAGTCTTGTACTGGATGTAATTCCCCTGATTTCTTTTTGATGAAGAAAAATGGCGATGCCATTGGAGATTTAGAGGGTTGTATACATCCAGATTTAAGATTTTCATCTATGAATTTCTCTAACTCTGCTCGTTCGACAAGAGATAGGTTGTAGATCTTCCCTGTGTGCATTTTAGAGTTTGGCTTTAACTCTATGGCATGGTCCCAGATACGTTTGGGAGGTAACTCATCAAATGATTCTTTTTTGAAGACAGTTTTGAAATGATAATATGCAAGAGGAACAATGTCTTCAAAAGATCATTTGATCTTCTTTTTCTCTGCTTCTATTGCAAGATCTTGACTGATATTATTGATTGCTGCTTCTTTCTCTTCTTGGCCAATCATAATACATAAGATCTTATCTCCTGGTCTTGGTTCATCTTCTTCATCATCATCTACTTTGACCATCTTTGGTAATTCCTTCTTCAATTTTGCTTCCTTTTTTGTTGCTTTGATCCTCTTTTGAGACCTTTTTTCTTCAAGTAGTCTAACTTGACATCTTCTTGGGCATCTGGAGAATGTTACTAATCCTGATTGCCAATCTATCTCTGGATTATGGATTTTAAGCCATGTTTCTCCAAGAATTAGATTGGTTTTTCCTAGGCCAGTGATGCAGAATGTAGTTCTTTCGGTATGATCATAAGTTTTCAGGATTAGATCTACTGTTTCTCATATAGATCCGTTTTCATTCTTTGTTCCATCAACGTTGTAAACTGGGATTGCAATTGGTAATTCTTTTGTATTTAAGTTGTTTTGTTTCACAAATTGTTCATCAATGTAACATGTTGTTGCTCCAGAGTTGAGTAGTGTGTCTACAGTTACTGTTGCTCTGGTGTCCACTGTTTTGATTTCTACTTTGATCATGGGTAATTCTGCTTTTATTCCCATGATTTCATGCTTTTCTTCTTCTTGAGAGGGCATACTCTCAGATACCTCTTTCTCTGTCTTTTCCTGATGATATGAAACAATAATGCATTCATCAATGATTATAGGATCACATACATTGGCATGATCAACAGTGCCATCATCAGGAAATAGAACTGAGAAACTGTTTGAGGACAATGCAGTGGTATCTACTGATTGTCCTTGGCAAAACCCTGTCTGTCTACAGGTAATCCTCTCTTCTCCCACTTGTCATTCATAAGCTTCTGAAAATCTTCTGTCAACATCTGCCTGATGTCTTCATGTATTTCTCTGATGCTCTTCTTCCCCTTCTGTGGGCATTCTCGTGATATGTGCCCTTCCTGCCTGCAATTGTAACATATGATTGTCTTTCTGTGTTGTGCTCTATCCACATCTATTGGTACTGTGGCATTGCTAGCTCTTTGTGTTGACAGATTACTTTGGACATTCCATCCTGCTTGGGGGCATGTGTTGTTTTGATAATTTCTGGGAGTCCAAGCAGGGGTATTCCTTGTTTGCATGAGTTGTTTAAACTCATGCATATGTCTGTCAGCAGATTGAGCAACTGTTTGCCACTGTAAATAGGTGATGGGTGGAGGATTGATGTCATAGATCCTTTGAAGGAGTTCATTGTTTAATCCTCTATGGTAGCAATCAATGAGAGCATGGTCATCATATCTTGCTTTTGCCACTATGAGGAGAAAATCTGTAGTGTATTCCTCCACCGTTTTACCCATTTGTCTGATTTTGTGGAGTTCTTGTTGTGCAGTATGAGCTTCATCTGGGTCTCCAAACTGGGCTCATAGTTTATTGTTGAAATCTACCCAATCTTGGAAGGGCATAGGATGGAGTGGGTTGAGGGGATTAGCCTCATGTAATTGCTGTTTAGCAACTTGAAGATTCCTCCATGCTTCTGTACTTCCTCCTATCATATAGGAGGGGGCATATGTGATACGATCGTTGTCTACCCATGTTTTGTTTGCTGTGAATACTAGCAATAACTCCTGTATAAAAGAGTCAAGTTTGTCGTGCTTCCCTGAGAATGGAGTAGGCACAGAAACTTTGACCCTGTGTTGGGCAAACATGTGGGCCCCTAGGCCTGCAGATTGGCCAGATGTACCTACTGCTGTAGGGCATAGGGTTGGCTGGGTGCTCATCATCACTGTGATACTGGCCAACGAGTTGGTTATTTGTGCCAATGCAGTTCCCATCTCCAAGAATTGGGTGTTCTGCTTCTGTGATGCAATGTGCTGTTCCTCCATTGCTGTTTTCATCATCTCCACTGTATCCTCCAGATCCGTGATATGTAATCTGGTGGTTTCCACCTGTTGTCTTTCCCTTTCTGTTTCTGCTATTCTTTCCCTTTCTGCCTCTGCTGATGAATCTTTGACCATGGGAGCTGGATTCCTCATTTCCCAGTTGCTGGGTCCTGAGCTCATCATTGCTCATTTCTGAAGATGTAGGCTTCGGGGATTGAATTATAATATGGGCTGGTTCTTTCCCAGTAGTTTGGAAAGAAGTGCCATGGGAATTCATCAGGGTGATTGTTGTAGTAGGGATTGTGGAGTTTGAAGAACCAAATGGATTGTTGTTGACAATATTGGAATGCATTCCCATAATATCAAACGAGAGCTTGTGATGTGCGGGGTCATGTTGGTGCAGGTCATGAAGAGGTAAGTCTGGTGTATGATTTGCTTGACCTAGTCCTCTTTTCCAAGTGGAGAATTCTCAGAATGATGAAAGATAAAATTGCACAAAGTGAAAACTCTTTACACCTTTTTCAAGGGTGTAAGCCTTTCAAATGCAAAGTGGAAGGTAGTGGTAGGGTAATGTGCTACTCCTACAATACAGAAGGATTCTCTGATACAGTAAAATTTTATCATAACCCTGGTCCAAACAGTTGTCAGGGGGTTTGCAGTGCTCCACTAAGTGGTAAGACACCCTTGCACTACTCACTGAGGCAATGTAAAGCCCAGCACTGTAGCTGACTATGAAAAATTTGAAACTGTAAAAACAAAGTACTTCATCTTCTTAGACGAGTAGGGAGGGGAGTGGTGGTTCAAACACAAGGGTTAAAAGAGGAGAGTGTGGGGTCACTAAAGAGCTTAGTACTATTGTGAGGCTGACGTGACTTAGCAAGGTCACACAACAGAACTTAGAGGAAGAGAGAGGATAAGGGATGATAGTATTCAAGAGACTAACTTGCTATGAAGCAGATATCTCAGAAGTACTAAGCTAGAGAACAAGTACACTATGAAGTACAGTATATATAGTAAATGCCTGTGCACATGGACCATGTATGTCACTGTAGGGCAGGGATTTGAAGTATAGTAAAAGGGATAGCATGATGTCATGCACAGCATGCATGAGAATGATCAGTAAGTAATGCACAGCATTGCACAGTCATCATGAGAATATGTGTCATAAGTAATGAGTAATCGGCCTGATGATGAATGATGAATGAGTCATAGATTATTGCAGAAGATCTAATCAGATAAGATAAGATGCAACATAGATCTTGAGCAATAAGATAAAAGAAAATTGTAAAAATAAAAATAAAAATAACGCATCCTGACAGTCTGGGTGTGGCAGGGCAGCACTAGTAGTGTAGTTTGGCCCATGAGTTGCAGGGTTATATAGTGCCAGTACTAATGGAGTGACAGACATTGCTTGGCGATACAATGCAGACAGAGAGGGATGCATCTTTGTTCCAGACAAGTTCAATGCACACCTATTGTTGGCTACAATCGTAGTATAGGGTCTGCAAAGGAGAACAGTCAGCCATGATGCCTGAGTCAATCGCATCAGGTCACAAGAACAAAAACCTCTGACTGTGACATGGTTGGTATGAAGTCAGAGCCAAAACATTACATATATGATATGCAGTCTTGAAAGGTGCTTCCAGCAGTCTCACAATTACCAAGCATCCTTCATTTGTGTTGGTACAGAAACACCTTTATACCTCAAGACTATGCATCACCCTATGGTGCTGGTCACCATGCTTGGCCACAATATTAATTATAATATTGAAGTGGTTGCAGATCCTTGTGCTTACGATTTGTCAGGCTCGGATCACAGGTCTCATCAATACTAGTGTAAAAACCTGTTGCATTGCAACATGGAGTAAAAGGATATCATCTAAGAAAGTATACATAGGTTGTTGCAACAAAAAATAAAAGGAAAAATTGCTCTACCCAATTACAGACCAAGTCCAACTTACAGACCAGTCCCAATTCCAATTGCCTCTCCAGCTGTAAAGTATAGACCTGCTGTGTTGCAACATTGACTGACTGCCCATATTTCCTCACATATTTCTGCTTTTTTGAGTTGCCCAATTCATGACATTATACATAAGCTGCAACAGACCTTGTCCCTGTCCCTGTCCCTGTCCCTGTCCCTGTCCCTAGTAATCATCCCTGGCTATCACCTGTGAGCACAGGCTTGGGCAGGCTAAGAGAACTGAGGCAATGATGATGACATTTAGCAACATAGAGGTGTCGGACAGTAGGTCTGCAGTGAAGGTAGTAGTCATGAGGGCAGTAGGCACCATGACACAGTAGAGGGAGATGCTGCAGGTGAAGTGAGAGGGAGTATAAGATGTAAGGAAGAGGGTACTCACTCAGACAATGTGAAAGACGTCTGAGGAGAGTGTATAGTAGAGACCATTTTATATAGTGAGGTGTGGGTAGAGTTGGAGTGGAGTAGATAAGTGAAATACAACAGCTACCTAAAGTGGGGGAATGCATGTTGTCCCGGAGTAAGTGATGGAGTGTGAGTGACCTCAGGTTTGTAAGAAGTCTGAGGTGTAGAAGGGTGTAGGTAAAACGTATGTATGTACTATGTTAGTAATATGTGTGAGGATGGAAGGTGAAGCCAAAGGAGAATGTGTGAGTATGTGTATGCTAGACTTCAACATCACCCATGAAAACTATACCCATAGCAATGATGGCATGTGGGAGTGTTGTAGATTACAAATAGATAGAAGGACAAAAAAAAACATCCCCTAGACTGTGAAAAGACAAATTGAAACAGAAACATCAACTGTATAGTTACTATTGTAGACTGGAAAACCAATAGACCCATACCCATACCCATACCCAGGCATATCTATTGGCAAAGCCTATGCAGGTGCATTGTACTGATGATGATCACTACCCATCTATCTCCCTGTCCATCATCTCAGGAACACTGCACCTGAGCAAAAGGAAAGTAAAATAGAAAATATGAATATGGTAATCAACACTGCCAAAGCATTTAAGTGTAGATGCATGAAAATAGAAGAAAGATAAACATGATTGTATAGCCAAAGTACTCATGGATATAGTAGCATGATTCAATATAAAAAAAATATAGGCTGAACAGAACCTACCAAGAGGTTTGCAAGATGTGTAGATAGAGTAAACATCTGTTGGATTGAAATATCAACTAATAAGACATAATTACAGTTGTAGATATATATATTGCAACAGAGAATAAAAGGAAAGAATGGTAGATGCAGCATGCAGCACAGTGGTAGCACAGGCAAGGTGGCCACACTGTTTGTATGGTGGCAGCATGGGCAGGTAGGGGGCCATGCACTGTTGATAGTGGTGATGTGAGTGCGTGGGCTGGCATAGAGGGAGAGGTATGCACCATGGATGCAGGCAGCAAGCCAGAAACCTGCTGCACTGTGCTGGAATGGTGGCAGTGCAGGTGTGTGTGTGGGCACAGCCCTGGTACAGCAGTGGCATGGGTGGCCAGGTGGGGTTGCAATGGCCACATGCTGTTCATACAGCAGTGGTGCCAATGGGCATGGGCACAGATAGTGTGGGCATGGAGCATATGCTCAGCAGCAGAAATGAAAAAAAAATTTACATACAGTGGTGGCACAGATGGGTAAGGGGCCATGGCACACATGTGGGCAGGCAAGCAGGGGGCCATGCACTGTTGACACAGCAGCAACATGGGCATGCAGCCAAGAGTGGCACAGGCCCACACAACCTCATGTGCTGTGCATGTCAGGCACCATATTTTTGGTGCATTTAGCCTTTTATTTTCTTTTACTTTTCTTTCTGTTTCTCTTGTTATCTGATAAGATAAGATCTCTCTTACTTCATCTTATCTGATCTTATCTTATCATATTACACTTACTGCCGTGCCGGTCTAGGATATTCTGGCTATGCCTAGACCATGAGGTCATAGCATGTGCCTTTGGCATGTTCCTTAGTTAGCTGCGGTATTGTACCTAGTTGACCTGCCCTGTAGTACTGCACCTGGTCCATGCACCTTTACTTAGAGTATATAGGTCTCCTTAGTATAGCTGAATATACCCCAGCTAGTTATGGCTGGATTTCCTCTTCTATTGAGTGATCTTTAGTTGAGTGCGCCCAGTCTCCCGCCTTTAGGGATATATGCAGACTCCAGTCTCATAGTGCAGTTGCCAGCCAGCACCTCAACCATGCAGTGCCTGTCAAGCACACAGGTGGAGGTGCAGTACTGGGCCACACACAGTGCACTATTTGAACAGCAGCCATGTGCTGTTACAGTGGTGGTGTGGGTGCATGGGTGGGCACCACACAATATCAAAGCCTGTCCCTATGTCCACATTGGGCAGGTGCAGCATAAAGCCAACATGTGCAAGACACACAGCAGTGTGTGCAGGCAGTGTGGTGCACTGTTCAGCCCCTCCTCACACAGTAGCCATGCCATGTTGAGCAGTGGCATAGGAAGGAGTTGAGGGAATGTGTGAAAAAAGAGAGGGAGAGGGAGAGGGAGAAAAGAGGGGATGGAGGAACATACCAATCACTTGTGTCATGTTGAGTGGATGCAGGCAGGGCAGGTGGGCAGGCAGCTGTGCTGTGCTGGTACAGCAGTGGTGTGGGTGGCCAGGTGGTGGCCATGCACTGTTCATACAGTGGCAGCACAGGTGGTAGGGGATGGCATGCTGTTGACACAGTAGTGACACAGGCACACAGATGGGCACAGGAGAAGGGATGTACTGATGGCCTGTGTCATCTTAAGTGGACATGGGTGGCAAGTGAGTACACTGTGGTGCTGTGCTGGTACAGCAGCGGTGTGGGTGCACATGTGGGCACAGCATCCTGAGGTGCAGGCAGGTGGGAAGTGGGTAAGCAAGGGAAATTCTGTGAGAGAAGACACACCAATTGCTTCAATGTGCTCTATGTGCTGTGGTTTGAGCTGCCCCACAATGCTGCCACCACCACCATGACATGCATGGCCAGGGGCAGTGCAGGCCCATGCAGCCTCATGCACTGTGCAGTTGCCAGCCAGCACCTCAGCCATGCAGCACCTGTTGGGCATGCCATGGTGGGGGTGCAGTACTGGGCTGCACACATGGCATGCTGTTCAGGTGGTGGCCATGCAGGCAGGTAGGGGGCTGCATGCTGTTGCCATGGCAGCATGGGCACATGGGTGGGCACAGGAGGATGGACATACCAATTTCCTGCATCATCTTCAGTGGATGCAGGTGCTGGTACAGTGGCTGCATGGGTGGCAGGGAGGGTGTGTGGTTGCAGGGCCATATAATCTGTTGGGATAATATGGTCAGCTCCAGTATGCAATTTGGTTTTTGTTATAATGAAAAAGATAAGCAGTTAGGCCATGCAGCACATGGTGGTGGTGGGTAGCCAACACATGCTGCATAGTCAGGTGTGATGACAATGTTGAGCAGCCAGCACATACAACACTTGGCAGTGGGGAGCAGCCAAATGCATGCAGTGTGGGGGGTAGAAGCTCAGATATGATTAGCAGCCCATGGATGCAGTACATGGCAGTGGTGAGCAGCCAGGACATGCAGCATGGGGGCAATGAGCAGCAGTGCAAGTGGTTGTAAAAAAGCCAGGATGCACTGCTGGCATGCTGTGCCACACTGCCATCCACATGCTGCATTGCTGCATGCATGCTGCATTGCTGTGCATGGTGCACCACACCAGGGGATGACTTTTTGTAGTGCCAATATCTCAACCACATGTCGACCTCCTCACACACTGATTTTCCCTAATATGGGACTGCTTACCAATCATAGTCCCATTATTATAGAGACTAGTGTAAAAACCTGTTGCATTGCAACATCATGTTATAAAGCATCATCTGTGAAAGTATACATAGCTTGTTGCAACATAAAATGAAAGGAAACAGCACTCTATCTACAGACCAATTCCAATTGCTTCTCCAGTTATGGAGTAGAGACCTATCCTATTGCATTGCAATGTTAACTAAAGCAGATATAATTAAATGAGTTGCAACATTCCTCACCAATATCCCTGTCCTATCCTCGTCCATGCCCTATCCCTGTCCTCATCCCTAGTGTAAAAACCACAGGAACTCTGCACCTGTGAAAGAGATGATTGTCAGAAAATAAAAGAGAAAATATGGTAATCAACATTGCCAAAGCATTTAAGTGTAGATGCATAATAGTAGAAGACGAACATGATTATATAGCTCAAGTACCCAGCCTACTTGCAGGCACAATAATGTTCATGGATATAGTATCATGGTTCAATACAGAAAAAACATAGCCTGAATATTCTGCTCAACATGCTATTGTTTAAAAAGATAGTATCAACAGAACCCACCAAGAGGTTTGCAAAATGTCAAGATAGAACAAATACTTGTTGCATTGCAACATCAACTAATAAGACATGACTACAGTCATATATATATTGCAACAGAGAATAAAAGGAAAGAATGATAGATGTAAGCAGAAGTGGATGAAGAATAGGCACAAAGCTGAATATAATTGAAAGTTCTGTTGTAGGGAAGCTGAGGCTTTGTATGTGAGTTGAGGATGAATGAAAGAAAAGAAAAAGAGGGCACAAAGTTCATCTGCCTGGATGCACCAGTGCAGCTATCTGAGCCCAAGCCAGGTGTGTGCAGTGCAGTGTGCATGCACAGGAGGGATGTGCAGCACACCATGTGGCAGCAGCATGGGTGAGGTAGTGGCCATGCTGTTTGTACAGCAGCAGTGCAGGCAGGTAGATGGCCACATGCTGTTGACACAGCAGCAATGTGGGCATGTGGGTGGGAGTAGGAGGAGGGACTACCAATCACCCATGTCATCTTGAGTGGATGCAGGTGGGGTGGGTGTGTAAGTTTCCATGCCATACTGGTATGGCAATGGCATGGGCAAGGTAGTGGCCATGCTGGATTGGCATGGCACAGTGGTGGTGTGTGTGGCCAGGTGGTGGCCATATAACAATCACACACATCATCTTGAGTGGATGTGGGTGGTGAGCCAGCAAGTGGCCATGCTTTGCTGGTATGGTGGTGGCATGGCATGGTGCACATGTGGGCAGCCAAGTACAGGGCCATGCACTATTGATGCAACAGCAATGTGAGCGTGCAGGCAGGCAGTGTGCCTCAGACATTGGAAAGAAAGGGAAGGAGATGCACCAATTGTGAGGCCAACACGACTAGCAAGGTCACACAACAGAACTTAAGAGGAAGGAGAGGATAAGGATGATAGTATTTAAGAGACTAACTTGCTATGAAGCAGATATCTCAGAAGTACTAAGCTAGAGAACAAGTACACTATGAAGTACAGTATATATAGTAAATGCCTGTGCACACAGACTGTGTATGCTACTGTAGGGCAGGCATTTGAAGTATAGAAATGAGGACAGCATGATGTCATGCACAGCATGCATGAGAATGATCAGTAAGTAATGCACAGCATTGCACAGTCAGTGTGAGAACATTTGTAAGTGTCCATGAGAATATGTGTCATAAGTAGTGAGTAAGCAGCCCAATGATGAATGATGAATGAGTCATAGATTATCTAATCGGATAAGATAGGATGTAACATAGATCTTGAGTGATAAGATAAAAGAAAATCATAAAATGAAGAGAAAAATAATGCATCCTGACACCAATTGCCCACATCATCTTGAGTGGATGTGGGTGGGGTGGGTGGGCAAGTCACAGCATTGCACTGGTACAGTGACAGTGTGTGTGAGGTGTTGGCCATGCTGTATTGGCACAGCAGTGGTGTGGGTGGGCAGGTGGTGGCCATGTGCTGATTGTACAGCTGCAACATGGGTGGATAGGGGGCTGTGCACTGTTGAGGCAGTGGTGATGTGGTGGGGGCACAGGAGAAGGGACATACTGATTGCCCGCACTGTCTTGAGTGGATGCAGGTGGCAAGTAAGCTGCCACACTGTGCTGGTACAGCAGCAGTGCAGGTGCATATGCAGGTGCAGGTGGGTAAGCAAGGGAAAGTCTGTGTGAGAGAGTACTCACCAATTGCTCTATGCACTGTGGTTCAAGCTGCCCCACAATGCCGCTGCCACCACGACATGTGCAGCTGGGGGTGGCACAGGCCCACGCAGTGTGCTGTTCTTACAGCAGTGGCACAGGTGGTAGGGGACCACACACTGTTGACACAGCAGCAGCATGGGTGTGCATGTGTCAGTAAGCAGAAATGAGTGCAAGAAAAGAGGGTGCACCAAAATATCTTCCCTGGGGGCAGCACCTTGAGCGCATGTGGAGCTGAGAGCAGTGCAGGCCTGCATGACTTTGTGTGCTGTGCAGTTGCCAGCCAGGACCTCAACTACACACTGCATCTCGCACCTCACACTCACCCCACACCTGTGTGGCCTCCTGTCCAACCCTGTGCCATCACTCACAATTGTGGAGGTGTTTAGGGCTGCACACAACTGTTCCAGGCCTGCTGTCCTATGACATGCATGAGGTGGCATGCATGGCATGCATGGCACTCAGTGTGCAGCTGCTCAACCTCACAGAGAGTCACACACTGTTCATACAGCAATGGTGCAGGCGGGTAGGGGGCTGCACACTGTTGAGGCAGCAGTGACATGGTGGGGGCACAGGGGAAGGGACATACCAATTGCCTGCATCATCTTGAGTGGATGCAGGCAGTGAGTAAGCTGCCATGCTGGGCTGGTACAGCAATGGCATGGGAGGGAGGCTACAGGGCCAGATAGTCTGTGGGGATAGCATATGAGTCAGCTCCTGCATGCAGTTTGTTTTTTCTTATAATACAAAAGATAAGCAGCAAGGCTATGCAGCACATGGTGGTGGTGGGCAGCCAACACATGCAGCATGGCCAGGTGTGATGACAATTGTTGAGCAGCCAGCACTGCAGCACATGGCAGTGATGAGCAGCTAAATGCATGCAGTGTGAGGGGTAGAAGCTCAGATATGATTAGCAGCCCATGGATGCAGTAAATGGTATTGGTGAGCAGCCAGCACATGCATCATGGGGGCAGTGAGAAGCAGCATGAGTGGTTGTAAAAAAGCCAGGACATGCTGGCATGTTGTGCCACACTGCTGTGCACATGCCACATTGCCACATGCATGCTGTGTTGCCATGCACGGTGTGCCACACCAGGGGATGACTTTTTGTAGCACTGATATCTGAACCACATGTTGACCTCCTCACACACCGATTTTCCCTAATATGGGACCACTTACCAATCATAGTCCCATTATTATAGAGACTAGTGTAAAAACCTGTTGCGTTGCAACATTGAATTATAAAGCATCATCTGTGAAAGTATACATAGCTTATTGCAACAGAAAATTGAAGAAAATAATACTCTATCTATCTACAGACCAATTTTATTTGCCTCTCCAGCCATGGAGTAGAGACCTATCCTATTGCATTGCAACATGGAGTAATAGGACATTGTCTGTGAAAGTATACATAGGTTGTTGCAACAGAAAATAAAAGGAAACAGTACTCTACCCATTTACAGACCAAGGAGTATCCAGAGAATAAGAGGTATACATATGCTGTTCCAATATGGAATAAAAGGAAACATTCCTCTATCTATTTGCAGACCAATCCCAGTTCACAAACCAACACCAATTTCCAAACCAATACACCAATCACAATCACCTCCCTTCCACCATAAACCCTGTGCCCTCACCTAAGAGGGGAGAAAATAGGTGAGTACAATACAACAGTGCAATTCAACAGTACAATTTACCAATCCAGTACAGAAACCAATCTTGCCTGAACACCCCACTCCCTGCTTTGCTGCTGCTGCTTCTTCTACACCACATTAAATTAGAAAGTGTTATATAGTCTATTAGCAACAAAACTCACCAAGGCCCTGCCAAGATATTCTGCAAAACCTCAGGATACACCACATTCAAGGTTGTTCCCCCCTGGGAACCCTCAGGAAAGAGGACCTTGATCCTGTCCCCAGATGTGCAGTATGACAATGCAACATAGAGTTGACCATGGGCAAAAACTCCAGAGTGCAAGTCCAATCCAACATGACTGACTGATTGACCTTGTGACTTGTTGCTGGTCATGGCAAAGGCAAGGCGAACTGGGAATTGGTGGTGTGATAGAGGAATGGGCAGTGACTCTCCAGAGGGCTCCAAGACCATCCTGGGGATGAACACAACCCTGCCTGCATGCTTGCCACCCAAGATGCGACACCTAAGAACATGTGGTTTGACCTCCAGCAGCAATAGGCAAGTCCCATTGCAGAGTCCATGGGATGGGTCCATATTCCTGAGGAGCATGAGGGGACAGCCAACTTTGACATGAAGGTGGGCAAGGGGGATGCCAGAGACATTGAGGGAGTTGAGGTATTCAATGGGATAGTCTTCCTGGCCACTCCTGACTTTGTCAACACTGAACAGGCTGGTATCTTCTCCAGGAAATTGAGCAAGGATAGCAGAGTTGAGATCATCAACAGTGTCATTCTTGGAGGAAAGTATGGTGTGCTCCAAGAAATAGTGGTCAGGCTTCCCCTCTGCATCTGCAATCCCAGGGTATATGAAGTCAATGAGCATCTGGACAGTGTTCTCTGAGAGGGACATGCTGGTGGGGAGTTTGATGGATGGGTTTTGGCCTCCAGCACCAACTTGAAGCAACCACTGAGCAAAAGCAGCACTGCCTGGAGTGTGGTCAAGATGCATGTTCTGCTTGAGGTGGAGGATGGTAGTGCTTTTCCAGAGCTGAGAGCAACAGAGGGAGGCATTGACTATCTGCTGTCTGGAGCCCTTGGGAATAAAAGGCAGGATTTGGCAAAAGTCCCCACCAAAGAGCACAGTGATCCCTCCAAATGCAACCCCATCCTCCAGCAGGTCTTGCAAGGTGTGATCCAAAGCCTCCATGGCATAGCAATGCTGCATAGGTGCCTCATCCCAGATGATGATCCCAGTCTCCTTCAGCAGCCCCTCATGGTCAGAGTTGTGCTTCAGACTGCAGGTGGAGGTTTCATGGAGGGAGATGGGGATCTTGAAGCGAGAGTGGGCAGTGTGACCTCCATCCAGGAGAAGTGAAGCTATGCCTGAGGAGGCAACACAGAGAGCAGCCTTGCCCTTGCAATGCACAGCAGCAGCAATGGTGTTGCACAGGTATGTCTTCCCACAACCTCCTGCACTGTGGAGGAAAAAGGTCTTGCCCTGGTTCCCATCAACAGAGGCCATCACAGCATCAAAGGCAGACTTCTGCTCCTCATTGAAGGTAGAGTAGTGATCTTCAACTTGCAGAGTGAGGTCATAGATGTCATGATCAAGCTCATATTGCAGAAGGAGGTTGCCAAGAACTTGCCAGTTGTGCTGGGGGAGTGGCATGGGAGGGAAGTCAAGGAGGTGCTTGCCCATCTTGCTGAGGATCTTGTCAAGGAGATAGAGGCCATAGTCATGGACTTGCTCCTCAGTAGGATCAGGGAGATTGTGATGGGTGATAAGGGCATGGTGCAAATCATCACATAGTTTTGCTTTGTGATGATCCCACAGGATGGCAGGGTTAGATGGGATATTGTGGGAGAGGATGAAGGCAAAGGGAGAGCACAGTTGACCACCAGTCTGCATCTCCCCAGCCTCTTGCAGGCACTGATCCCATTCACCATCATCCTCCAGGAGACCTCTAGCAAGACAGGCAGCCTTGTATGTTGCATGTACCACCCCATTGCAAGTGTGCAGATCCTTCCAGTCTGTTGCCCCCTTGATGATGGTCAGAAGCATCCTGAGGTAGAAGCACTCCCCAGCAGATGGATGGACAAAGTACATGCAACCAATGGCAAAGCCCCTCTGTCTTGGCTTCCACTGATGCCCCTTGGGCTCCCATACAAAGTGCTGAGGAAAGTCCTGGTAGAAGTACTGGCAGGCACTGTCAGGATATTGCTGGCTTGCCTTGAACCACTCTGTCAGGTGGGTCTTCTTGGCAGAGGGGCACTCCAGGACTTCCTCAGGGTCATCACTTGCTTGGAAGTAGACCTGCTGCTCATTCTCCACATGGACAGGAAGGTGATAGACTGTGGGGAGCTCCTGGTGCATATGGAACTCAAACATGTGCCAGCATGCCTCTGAAGGACCAATGTAGCATGCATCAATGTAGTCCTGGACTTCATCCACATCCCCAACCTGCACAGTAGCCTGATCTGGACCCTTGTAGATGTACTTGTGGATGTACTTGACTGCCTTGACTGAGGCACAGACCTCCAGATTGATGTGGCAGGCATATTTTGCAAGCAGGTAGGGGGTTGGTGAACACATGGACTTTGTTTTGACTGAGATGCTTTGTGAAGGTGTGCCCATTGTCTGGCCTGGAATAGACTGGATACCCATCCTCCTCAAAGTGAGTCTCCTCAGAAAAGCCCTTGGGGTAGTGCTTGCTGCACAACCATTGCTGGTTGTTGTCCTTCTTCATGCAAGGGGCTTTCACATGGTCAGGAGCACCACAGGGGCCATGAAGCATGTACTTGGTGACACACTCATGGAGCTTTGGATGGAGGGCAGGATCAGGGAGCTGTGCTGAGACAATGCTGTCCACATGATTGGCATCATGGATCTTGTATGGGGCCTTCAGGAAGATGAGGAGATGCATGTGAGGGAGGCCACACTTCTGGAACTCTATGGTGTAGACACTGCCAGCCAGCTCTCCAAACAGCCCAGCTGTGATGTCATCCAGCAGGGCTTTCTTCTGGTTGAAGATGTGAGCAACAATGTCAGGGTGATCTGCAGCAGTCTGGGATGTGCCATCATCATATTTGAGGAGGGCCTCCTGGATCTCAGGCCAGTTGGGGTTTGCAGTCATGGTGAGGAAGATGTCTGGTTTGCACCCATAACAACAAATGGCCATAGAGTCCTGGAAGAGCTGGAACATGTGCCTTGAACTGCCTTGGTGGGTGGAGGGAAGGATAATGCACTGACCCTGCCATCCAAGATTGACTGGAGCACCATCCTAGTTGCCATGGACTGCATCCTGAAGCCCTTTGTAGAGATCTGCATGTATCTGTTTCTGATGTGTCCTGACCCAGTACAGGGTGGTCTCCTTAATTGATGCCCAGGCATCAACCAAGTACTGCTGAAAGAGCTTGCCACTATGAAAGATGATGTCTGCCTCATTGAGTCTGGTGAAGACACAGTATGCATAGTAGCAGGTCTGGGAGACAGTTTTGGAGCACATCTGGCCACCTGGACCTGGATGTGATGGCATATTGAGGTGGAAGCCAGAGTCACCTTTGGGGAATAGGAGGACATAGTGCAGTGGGGAATAACTGTGATGCAGATGGCTGATCCTCCTAAGGCTACCTTCATGCAGGCACACAACAATATCACAATGCAAGTCCACTTGTGCTCCTCCACTCCCAGGAATGATGGCAGCAATCTCCTTTACAGTGGGAGTATTGTATGTGCACAGGTCTGTGTTTGGATCTACAGTGATGCAAATAGCCACATTGACCTGCTCTTCTGGAGCCTTGTCCTTGAGGATCTCATGAGCTTGCCTGTACATGTTGATGTAAGGGTTGTTGGCAAGCAGCATTGTATGAAGATCAATCATGGTGGATGGGTCAAGGTTAGAGTTGTTGGCCAGGCATGCATTGACAGCATCACCAGGATCAAGGACATAAAGCTGGGCATAGCATGGTGTGACTCCAGGATTTGGAAGGAGGGCACCCATCTTGTGATGGAGAGAGCCATGGAGTCTGAATGCATAAGGCCCAGACCCAGCAAGGACAGCATCATTGACATCTGCAGCAACAGATGTGAATGCAAATGCAGCATTGTACTGGCATATGTTGCTCCTGAACCTTTTTGCAAGTGGATCACTGCCATTCAACAGCTTGGAAAGAGTGGGTGGTGGCTGGGCAAAGGGAGGGAGCTGGATCTGGCCTTGCAAGCAACACATGCCAAATTGGAGATGATTTACAGTGGATTTTGTCAACTTCTCACAAATGAAATGAAGAGCATGGCAATGAGGGCATTGGATATCCATTGGACCAAGGTTGTGGCAGTGTTCAGGCTCATGATATTCCTGACAGCCAAGAGGGATGGGGAGTGGAGGGGGTGCAGGAGGCTGTGGTTGATCCACTTCAGGATCATTTTGCTGAGGCTGGTGGTGCTGAGACATCTGGATATTGAAGTCCACATCCTGGGCATGCTCCTGAGATAGCTGCTGATGCTGGTCCTGGTCCTGTGCTGCTTGCTGTGCCTGTTCTCCAGTTTGCTCCTGCTCCTAGAAAAATCAGCACAAATGAGCTCATAGTCAAATTTAAATATATATGTTGCAATTACTGACCTGTTGTGGCTGTTGTAGATTTTCTGCCACAATTTCCTGTGCATTTTCCATGACTTGTTGCTCCAAGACCTAATGCAAGGATTCAAAATCAAGGTGAGATTGTGATCAGAATTGATATGTACTACAAATATGACCAACCTGTGCATGATGTGCTCCTTGCCCTTCCAGATTCTTGCAGGATCCCTCACATTTGCAGATTGACCTTGATCCATTTGAGCCTGTGCTACACAGTGATTGACATGCTCAGCATGACACTGTTGAAAGCCATGATGCAATTCCTGATCCCAATTTGTGTGCTGCTGCTGCTGCTGCTGCTGCTGCTGCTGCTGTGGTGGATTGACAGGTCCAGGAACCCCAGGATACCTTTGAACAGGGACAGGTGGATGATGTGGGTGATGAAGGAAATGCATAGGTATAGGTACCCCAGGTTGATATCCATATGGTTGTTGATGGTGATACAGGTATTGTGCTGGATTATAATTAGGGGGGATATGATATTGCAGAGCCTGATATTGCCATGCTGGAGGGGGAAGAGGAGGATGCTGTGGGTGGAGAGGAGCAGGATAATAAGCAAATGCAGGGGCAAGGGGATTATGGGGGATAGGAGCAGGATATG
>QLPN01000695.1:0-36444 GCA_003314395.1 Albatrellus ellisii
ATCTAAGCTCATTAATCACTTGCTTCACTCTCTCAGAACTAAGTCTAAGAACTCTAAAGTCACTAAACATCACTAAGACATCTTACACTCGTTGTGAGGCCGACGCTATGTCGAAGCCGAACAACTGAAGAAAAAGCTAAAAACCACAAAAAGGACAATCGCGCTTTGACTAGTGGTGATATGTACTGTGTCGGGCTGAGAGGGGAAAGTAACCACAACCACAGCAATTGCTGGAGGGTGCGAGCCGTAAAGTTCCCTAGACACCAAAGTAGAGAGTATTAATAGTTAAGGGCGATAGGGGCGATAGTGCGATTCGACTAGAGCTACTATATGAACGCGACTTGGGTAATAAACCAATGATATGGCGTGATAGGGCGGATACAAAATAACACAATAGAGAGCACGATAGAGAATCCAATGTAGTGGAAACAAAATGCAACACAGTGGGGAATGCAGCACAGCGCAACGCAATGGAGAATGCAATGGAGAATGCAATGGAGAACGCAATGGAGAATGCTATGCAATGCAATGATAGACGCGGCTTACGGGGAAACGTGCACTTTTCTTGATAATAAGACAGTGGAGGGAAGGTTGATATTTGCCTTTTGATTATCGACTCGGATGGGAGAAGAAGTCAAATCGAGGGCGGGGGGAATCTGGTCTTTTTTGACAGATGATGCGCTATCTAAATACAAGCCTAGCTCCAAGACTGGAGCACAACAAAACACAACAGAAAATTTACAGTGTAGGGTCAATCATAGGGATATTTGAAATGAAGTGGAGTCTGTATGTGAGTGAATAGAGTATCATACTATTGTGGATAAGCAAAAGAGGAATAGCGCTGATTGCACCAAATGCTGACTTCACGGCTCGTACCTCCATGGTTACTTTGGTGGGTCTAGACCATGCCTCGGCCTATTCGTCCTATCCCTTGTCAGCTGACCCGGTATTGTTTTCTGACGCCTGTGTGAATGCGTGATTATAGCGACTGTGGATGATTTTCACGTGCGGCACATTAATGTCGCTGTGTTCGCCTGATGTCGCTGATGGTCATTTTCCGGTGTTACGTGCGCATGATGCTCATCAGCGGATATCCTGGATATATTAGTGTATAGTAAAAGAGAGGAGAGAATGGTACTGTACCTAGTGGATATCCCAGATGATCAGAACTGGGGAATAAACTGCTAGGAGTCGTATGTATATATAGTACCCTGAAGCATGCACAGACCATGCAGTACAGTATAGGGCCGGAGAATGAGAAAGTATAGTAGTGATGTCATATCTAATAATAGAAGGGATGCATCAGTGCTGACTGAGGCTCCACAGCAACTGTGGGAGTGATTGGTGATATTCCGCAGCAGGTGTGAGAAGGATTGGTGAGCATGTGCAGTAAGTGTGAGAGAAAGAGTCATAGCTAAAGATAGGACGGGCCGATCGGAGATCGGACGACATACGCGTCATCGGCCGATAAAGACGAAGAGAAAGCGTTCGTGACCGTGAGAATCGCTTCGATAGATCAGGAGCGATTGTAAGATCTATGACGATAGAGATATAAGAAAATAGAGAAAAATGAAGGGAAAAATAAGGAGAATAATAGCGGCCTGACACTCGTCAATCTGGATCTTCGTATCGTTATTGGTGGAATCATCTTCATAACCATATCATTAATCCCATTCTTCATCGTCATCAGGAACCTCTATTATGTTCATCAAGCCAATATCCAAACCTTGGTTACCAGGAGTAACATTTTAGACCTTCCCTAAGACCGTCCAATAGGCCGCTCTTAGCAGCATCATGGGGCAGCTCAAGCCATGGTGCATAGAGTGCATCAAAGCAATTGGTGTGTACTCTCTCATACAGATGTTCCCTTGCTCTTGCTTACCCACCTACACCCACATATGCACCCACACCACCACTGTACCAGCACAGTGCAGCAGCTTACTTGCCACCTGCATCCACTCAAGACAGCATGGGCAATTGGTATGTCCCTTCTCCTGTGCCCACATGTGTGCCCACATCACCACTGCCTCAACAGTGTGTGGCCCCCTATCCACCTGCACTGCTGCTGCAGGATCAGTGTGCAGCCACCACCTGCCCACCTATGCCACTGCTGTGCCAATACAGCATGGCCATGGCCTCCTCACCCATGCCAATGCTGTACCAGCACAGCATGGCAACTTGCCTGCCTGCCCTGCCCACATCCACTCAAGACAATGTGGGCTATTGGTATGTATGGCTTATTGTGCCCACTCATGCACCCGCATCACCACTGCTTCAATGGTGCTAAGAGTGGCCTATTGGACAATCTTAGGGAATGTCTATAATGTTACTCCTGGTAACAAGGGTTCAGATTGAAGCTTGATGAATGTAATAGAGGTTCCTGATGACGACAAAGATTGGGATCAAAGATATAGTGATGAGGATTATTCCACCAATGACTATACAAGGATCCAGGGTGACGAGTGTAAGATGTCTTTTAGCAATGTTAAGTGACTTAGAGATCTTAGACCTAGTTCTTTAGAGAGTGAAGTGAGTTTCAAGATGAGCTTAAATCAAGCGCAGTTTTAAGGAATATCCCTAGATTGCAAAGTTGACAAGACTGGGGTTTAAGACCACCAGTTTGTCAACTATTTATACAAACTGGAGATCTAAGTATAGTAAAGTTGCGCAGTAATGCGCAGTAAGTCGTGTCCATGTGATATAAGTGGCTTAGCCACAAGCATGAAATGAACTAGAGATAAACAGAAGTAAATAGAGACAAGATAAAAGAGTCCTTGCTAATTGTATAGTAATAGTCCTTAGCAAGTAAATGTTATAATAAATAAATAAAGATACAGGAGAAAGAGGCAAGTCTAATATAGTACTTGGAGCTATGCTCACACTTAAGTATGTAAATACTTAAGTACTATATTAGAGAAAAGAAAAGAGAGTCCTTACTAGGTAAAGTGGAGCTAAGCTCACACTTGTAGTAATAATACTACACTTTACTAGTAAGTAAGATAAAAAAAAGGAAAAGAAAGAAAAAGAAAAAAACAATGCATTACAAGGTGCCAAAGCAAGTGCCTTGTAACAAATAGCATGTGGCTGTCTACCTGCCCCATGTGCCATTGCCATATGAACAGTGCACAGCCACCACCTGCCCACCTGTGCCACTGCTGTGCCAATATAGCACAGCAGCCACCTCCTCACCCATGCCATCACCATACCAGCATGGCACAGCAACTTACACACCTGCCCTGTCCATGTCCACTCAAGATGACACAGGCAATTGGTGCATCTCCTTCCCTTTCTTTCCAATGTCTGAGGCACACCATGCCTGCCTGTGCACTCATGTCACCTGCACCCTGACCATCTTCTAATGCACATACTACACCTGCTATGCACCCATCTAGCATGCACTGCATGACCCATTCCCCTACATTCTATTTGAAGCAGGGGTCCCTGTACCCACACATGCACTCACACCACTGCTGTAACAGTGCACAGCCCCCCACCCACATGGCCATTGTTCAAACAGCATGCTGTGCATGGCCCAGTACTGCACCTCCACTGTGGCATGCTCAACAGGCACTGCATGGTTGAGGTGCTGGCTGGCAACTGCACAGCACACAAGGTCACATGGGCCTGCACCACTCTCAGCCACACACCCATGTTGCCACTGTGTCAATGGCACACAGCCCCCTGCTTGCCTGCCTACATGCATGCCATGGCCCCTTACCTATCCATGTGACCACTATATGTATTTTTTTTTTCATTTTTGCTGCTTGAGCACATGCTCCATGCCCACCCTATCTGCACCAATGCCCACCCACACCACCACTGTATGAACAGCATGCAACAATTACAACCCCACCTGGCCACCCACACCACTGCTGTACCAGGGTGCTGTGCCCACACACACACTGCTAAGAATGGCCTATTGGATGGTCTTAGGGAAGATCTGTAATGATACCCCTGGTGCTAAGAGTGGCCTATTGGATGGTCTTAGGGAAGGTCTAAAATGTTACTCCTGGTAACCAAGGTTTGGATATTGGTTTGATGAACGTAATAGAGGTTCCGAATGACAATGAAGAATGGGATTAACGATATAGTTATGAGGATGATTCCACCAATAACAATACGAGGATCCAGTTTGATTTAGCGTAAGATGTCTTAGTGAGTCTTAGAGTTCTTAGACTTAGTTCTGAGAGGGAAGTGAGGTTGTAGCGAGCTTAATTCAAGTGCAGTGTAAGGAGAATCCCTAGATTGCGAAGTTGACAAGACTGGGGTTTAAGACCGCCAGTTTGTCAACTATTTATACAAAACTAGTGATCTAACTATAGTAAAGTTACGCAGTAATGCGCAGTAATGCACAGTAAGTACGCATCCATGTGATATAAGTGGCTCAGCCACAAACGCGAAATGAACATGAGATAAACAAAGGTAAATAAGGACGAGAAAGGAGAGTCCTTGCTAATTGTATAGTGATAGTCCTTAGCAAGTAAATGTTGTAATAAATAAAGAGAGGAAAATAGAAAAACAGATAATTCTAATATAGTACTTGGAGCTATGCTCACACTTAAGTATGTAAATACTTAAGTACTATAAAAGAAAAGGAAAAGAGAGTCCTTACTAAGTAAAGTGGAGCTAAGCTCACACTTGTAGTAATGATACTACACTTTACTAGTAAGTAAGAAAGAAAAAAGAAAAAGAAATGCGTTACGAGGTGCCAAAGCAAGTGCCTCGTAACACCTGGTAACAAGGTAGTGGGTACATGCTTGATATGCGTAATAGATGTTCCTTATGATGATGAAGAGCAGGATTGACGAGATAGTGATGAGGATGATTCCACCAATGACTATATGAGGATCCAGAGTGACAAGTGTAAGTTATCTTAGTGATGCTTAGAGTGACTTAGAGATCTTAGACTTAGTTATGAGGATGAAACGAGTTGTAATGAGCTTAGATCAAGTGCAGTATAGGAGAATCCCTAGATTGCGAAGTCAACAAGACTGGGGTTTAAGACCACCAGTCTGTCAATTATTTATACAAACTGGAGATCTAAGTATAGTAAAGTTGTTGCAGTAATGCACAGTAAGTAAGTGTCCATGTGATATAAGTGGCTCAGCCACAAGCACAAAATGAATGTGAGATAAACAAAGGTAAATAAAGGCAAAAGAAGTGGGTCCTTGCTAATTGTATAGTAATAGTCCTTAGCAAGTAGATGTTATAATAAATAAAGAGAATAGAAGAAAAGATAAGTCTTTTATAGTACTTGGAGCTAGGCTCACACTTAAATATGTAACTATTTAAGTACTATAAAAGAGAATAGAAATGAGTCCTTACTTATAAGTAGGAGCTAAGCTCACTGCTGTAGTTAATACTACACTTATAGTAAGTAAAATATAAGAAAGAAAAAAGAGAAAAAGAAAAGAAAAAACATGTTACGAGGTGCCTAGGCAAGTGCCTCATAACACACACACACACACACCTGTGCCACTGCCATTCCAGCACAGTGCAGCAGGTTTCTGGTTCACCACCTGCATCCATGCAGGTGATTGGTACATACCTCCCCCTCTGTGCTGGCCCACACACTCACATCACCACTGTGTCAACAGTGTGTGGCCCCCTACCTGCCTGTGCAGCCACCATACTAACAGCATGGCCACCACCTTGCCAGTGCTACTGCTGCACCATGTGCTGCACATTCTTCCTGCACACATGCTGTGCTGTGCTGGTGTATGCTAAGAGCAGCCTATTGGACGGTCTTAGGGAAGGTCTATAATGTTACTCCTGGTAACCAAAGTTTGGATCTGAGTTTGATGAACGTAATAGAGGTTCCTGATGACAATGAAGAGTGGAATCAATGAGATGGTTATGAGGATAGTTCCACCAATAACGATATGAGGATCCAGAGTGACGAGTGTAAGATGTTGTTTTAGCGATGTTTTTAATGGCCTTAGAGGTCTTAGACTTAGTTCTTAGAGGATGAAGCGAGATTGTAACATGTAACGAGCTTAGGTCAAGCACAGTATAAGGAGAATCCCTAGATTGCAAAGTTGACAAGACTGGGGTCCAAGACCACCAGTCTGTCAACTATTTATACAAAACTGGAGATCTAACTATAGTAAAGTTGCGCAGTATTGTGCAGTAAGTAACCAATAATGCGCAGTAATGTGCAGTAATGCGCAGTATAAGTACGTGTCCATGTGATATAAGTGGCTCAGCCACAAGCGCGAAATGAACTAGAGATAAACAAAGGTAAATAAGAGCGAGAAAAGGGAGTCCTTGCTAATTGTATAGTGATAGTCCTTAGCAAGTAAATGTTATAATAAATAAAAGAAAGATAAAGAGAAAGGATAAGTCTAATATAGTACTTGGAGCTAAGCTCACACTTAAGTATGTAAATACTTAAGTACTATATAAGAGAAAAGAAAGTCCTTACTAAGTAAAGTGGAGCTAAGCTCACACTTGTAGTAATAATACTACACTTTACTAGTAAGTAAGATAAAGAAAAAGAAAACAGAAAAAAGAAAACCATTACAAGGTGCCAAAGCAAGTGCCTCGTAACAGTGTACACCAGCAGACAAACATCATGCCCTCTTCTTCCTTTCTTTCATCCTCATCTCACATAGGAACCATTAACTTCCCTACTGATAAACACAGGCCATTTGCATCATTGAAAACACTAAGAAGTCACTTGTATCTAGTAGTATGCTTTAGCTCCTAGTTTGTTGCTTAGTGTGTGTATGTGTGTGTACAGTAAAGAGGACGAAAGAGGAAGGAGTCACTTAGTAATCATATGATGTGTCAACACCTACAACATCACAGGTATATGTTCTGTCAACAGAACTATCAATTCTATTCAACTTTGTGCCTATTGTTCATCCACTTCCATTTACATCTATTATTCTTTCCTTTTATTCTCTGTTGCAACATATATATCTACAACTGTAATTATGTCTTATTAGTTGATATTTCAATCCAACAGATGTTTACTCTATCTACACATTTTGCAAACCTCTTGGTAGGTTCTGTTCAGCTTATATTTTTTTTGTATTGAATCATGCTACTATATGTTGACGTCGTCTACTGCTTATCAATCTCCTCCCTTTTTCATCATACTACTGTACACACACCCCACCCTGCACATACATGTATACACACACACACTGTACATACACATCCTGGTCCATGCCCTACAGTAGACACTATAAGTAGACTATAGCGCTGTCACATAACAATAAGAACTATTCTAGTTCCCTTTGCACTTATGGCCCAACCTCATCAGGTTATGGGCCCTGCCCGGGCTATTTGCATCTCCCTCTTACTCACTGCCATACTTATCTTCACTATGCTCCACTCCCACACATACCTCGTACTGGCAATCATCCTCTCACAACTCACAACTCCCTCTCATGCTGCCTCCATTCCCAAAATCAACATCATTCTGGAAGGCACTGAAAACTACAAACAATGGGCCAACATCGTAAAGTCCACCCTCATCATCATGGGCATTTGGTATACTATTGCCAAAGCCCCCATCACTCCCATTACCTCCACTGAGGACATCGAAGGTGGTCTACCAATCATAACAGTCACTAATGCAGAACAACTTGAGACTTGGAACCACAACAATGACGTTGCAAAAGCCATCATCTCTATGCACTGTGGACCACAACCCGCAGCCATGGTTGCTGGAGATAGCATGTCTGCACAACGAGCCTGGGACAGACTCAAAGAAGTATACGGCAAACAAACAGTCATAGCTGTGTTCGTTGACTTCCAAGCTCTCTTTACTAGCAAATTTGACATCAATACTCCCCTTACTCTGCAAATCAATGCCCTTATCATTGCTCAGGACCAGCTTGTTGCCTCCGGAGTTGAAGTGAGCAAGCAAAACATGTGCTTCCTGCTTCTTCACACTCTGCCTCCTTCTTGGAGTTCCTTCTCTTCCACACTCCTCGCCTCTTCTGACCTTGCCCATCTTGCCATCGGAAACATTCATGGTCACATTCTGGACAAAGAAGCACATACCAAACCTCACTCCACTCTTGCCACATTCACACCTGGCCAAAATACTCCTAGCTACCACAACACGTCCTACTGCACTCACTGCAAGCGTTGAAACCACACCATCAACACATGCTGGACGCTGCATGGAATGCCTGCGGATGTCAAAGCGCAACTAGACAAACAAGACAGGGATAAGGATAAGGGGATGAGCACTGAGATACCTAGTTCTGTAAACGTCATGTCGACCGCTTCTGCTTCCCAATTTGATGCTTGCTACTATGAGGGCCAAGGCCTATGGATGCTTGACTCAGGGTGTACTGACCACATCACGCTGAACCGTGATGACTTCGACTCCTATGGGCATATGTCCCTACACTCTGTCACTGTTGGAAATGGGGTGTCAATATCTTGTCTCGGCCATGGCTCTTGTGTGCATCAACACCAGCTGCCAGACAGAGCAGTAATACGCCTCTCCCTGTCTGGGGTTCTCCACGTACCAAGCATGTCAGGTCAATTCCTTTCCATTAGCAAATTAGACTCCTTGGGCTTTTGCATCACATACCTGGATAAACGCTGCAAGATTACCAAGGATGGTCGTCTGTTCAGCGTCAGTTTCCTCAACAAGGGAACCTACTGGGTGTCCCTGGTACCCATTGATATGTGCTGTGCTGGGCTGAAGGGGAAAAGTAACCACAACCACAGCAATTGCTGGAGGGTGCAAGCCATAAGGTTCTCTAGGCACCAAAGTAGAGAGGATTAGTAGTTAAGGGCGATAAGTGCAATAGTGCGACTCGACTAGAGCTACTAGAGAAACACAACTTGGGTAACAAACCGGTGATATGACGCAATAAGACGGGCACAAAATGACACAATAGAGAGCACAACAGAGAATCCAATGTAGTGAAAACAAAAACACAATGCAGTAGAGAACGTGACACAGCACAACACAATGGAGAACACAATGGAGAATGCTACGCAACACAATAAGAAATGCAGAGGGAAGGTTGATACTTGCTTTTTGATTATCGACTCAGACGGGAGAGGAAGTCAAATTGAGGGCTGGGGGAAATCTGGTTGTTTCGACAGATGATGCTCTATCTAAATACAAGCCTAGCTCCAAGACTGGAGCACAACAAAAGACAACAGAAAATTTACAGTGTAGGGTCGATCATAGGGATATTTGAAATGAAGTGGAGTCTGTATGCGAGTGAATAAAGTATCATACTATAGTGGATGAGCAAAAGAGGAATAGCACCGATCACACCAAATGCTGACTTCGCGACTTGTACCTCCATGGTTACTTTGGTGGGTCTAGACCATGCCTTGGCCTATTTGTCCTATCCCTCATTGGCTGACCCAGTATTGTTTTCCGACACCTGCGTGAATGCACGATTATAGTGACTGTGGATGATTTTCGTGTGTGGCACGTTAATGTCGCTGTGTTCGCCTCCTGTCGCTGATGGTTGTTTTCTAGTGTTATGTGCACATGATGCTCATCACCGTCCACTCCCTTAACGCTCTGGTTTGTCCATCTCTCCACCTATGGCACAAACGACTAGGGCACCTCTCCAAGGAAGTCATCTGCCACATACAACCATCCCAGCTGTCCAGCTTCTCCACCCCTGTCCCTACCATTTCATCCTCGCCCTGCTCTGGTTGTTTGCTCGGGAAGTTCCCCTGCTTGCCATTTCATATCTCCCACTCATGCACCTCTTCCTGTCTGGCTCTTGTGCACTCGGACCTTGTCAGGCCTGTTGGAACTGCCTCCATCAGAACCCACCATCTGTATTTCACCACCTTCCTCAACGATCACTCTGGCTTCAGCATGGTGTATTTTCTTTCACACAAGGACCAGTTCTCCAGTGCCCTCGAACACTATTTGGTGTGGACACACACCCTCTTTGGCCATTGGCCTACTGCCCTGTGAACAGACCATGGTGGGGAATACTTGGCATCCTCCATCTCTGCTATCCTAGCTGACCGGGGCATTCAGCACCAACTCACCATTCCATATTCCCCACAACAGAACAGCCAAGCTGAACAATGGAATCGTTCCATCCTTGATCGCACCCTTAGCCTCCTCCATTGCACCGGCTTGTCCTCTGGTTTCTGGGAATATGCTGTACGTGTCGCCGTGCATACCTATAACCTCTCCCCAGCTCGATGTCTGCACTGGGCTGCTCCTCTCTCCCTCTGGCAGCCTGAGGCTTCCCCCCCCAACATCGCACACCTTCGCATTTTTGGCTGTAAAGCCTGGGTCAAGTATGCTGATCATCAGCGCTCCAAACTAGGCCCCAAGGCTCGGCCTCTCACCTTCATAGGGTATGAGACTGGAACAAAGGGGTGGTTGTTTTGGGACCAGTCATCATCTCACTGTGTTGTCAGCTGCGACGCTGTTTTTGAGGAGACTGTCTTTCCATCTCTTGACTCTGCCCACGCACCTTCAATCCTGGATGTCTTTCCACTCCCTTGTTCACCTGTGCCGGATGATGACAACTCCGACTTCTCTGGGTCTGACAACAGGGCCCCTGATGGCAATGAACCCTACAACGATGATGGGTATGGACTGGATGGCATACCTGATCCGCCTGTTGCCCTGCCTGTTGCCCTGCCTGTTGCCCCGCCTGTGCCTGCTCCAGTCGCTACCATCACTGGTGTTCCACCAGCTGTGCCCACTGTTGCGGCGCCCATGATGCCACCTTGTGGCTCTCTTCCTGCCTCCCCACCTCCGTGCATCCATGCCCAGCAGTCTTGACAGCATGCTCATGACCTTGGGCCTCCTGAATCTCTGCCATGGCATGGCCCATCTGAGCTGTCACCTTCTTGTCAACCGCCTCAGGTGCAGCTTGTGGACACTGATTACCCCATCCTGTGGTGTTCGCAGCACATCACCCATCATCCATCCCATTTTCGTGATAGCATGTATGGGCCCCACAAGTTTGTCAACATCCTCGGCGAGGGGGGGCAGTCCAACAATGACAATGTTTTTGCGACTCCTCACAGCATGCCCTCCATTTCGTCCATGCTCTCCCACACCTTATCATGTGACCCACTGACCTTGAAGCAAGCTCTGTCAGGACCTGACTCCAACACATGGCGCGCAGCTTGCAATGAAGAGCTTTCATCACTCAACAATCTCCAGACTTGGACACTGGTGGACCCCCCACCAGGTCACAATATTGTCAGCAATAAATGGGTGTTCAAACACAAAGCAGATGGGAGATACAAAGCACAACTCATTGCCAAAGGGTTCACCCAAATACATGGAGTAGACTACAATGAGACCTTTTCTCCAGTAGCCCAATTTGAATCACTATGCACTCTCCTAGGCATTGCTGCACTAGAAGATTGGGAAATCCACTCCATGGATGTCAAGTCCACTTTTCTCAATGGAGATCTAGATGAGGAGATCTACATGGAACAGCCACAGGGGTTTGTCGCACCAGGATCAGAAGGAAAAGTCTGTCATCTTTCAAAGGCAATCTATGGTCTCAAACAAGCATCGTGACAATGGCATCACAAAATGCATGGGTTGCTTTTAGGGTTATCTTTTACTTGCACCTACTCCGACTCAGGCATCTATGTCCCCACCTCTTCTTCCAAGCCACTTATCATCATCCTCTATGTCGATGACATCACCATCCTGGGAGGATCCCTAACGGAAGTAGAAGCATGTAAAGCACAACTGCAAGCATTGTTTCAGATGACCGACTTAGGGGAAATCAAGTCTTACCTTGGCCTACACATCACCCGAGATAGAGACAATCGCTTGTTGGAAATCGACCAAGAAGCATACATTGGTGACCTCCTTGACCACTTCCATCTCGATGACTGCAATGCCACCCTCACTCCCTTACCTCCCGGCACTACCCCTACAAAAGCAGACAGTGAATATGTGGCTGATCATCCCCTGAGGACAGAGTATCAACAACTCATCAGTTCCCTCCTATACGCCACCATAGTGTCCCATCCAGACATTGCGTTCGCTGTCATGAAACTCTCCCAATTCCTGTCTAATCCTCTTCCCTCACACCTCGCTCTAGGTCACCATATCCTCCGATACCTCAAAGGCACGATACACCATCATCTACACTATGGTGGTCATGGACATGACAGGATCATCGGCTACTCGGACTCTGACTGGGCAGCAGATAAAGACGATGGGAAGTCCATTGGAGCCTACATCTTCCTACTTGGAGGAGGAGCTGTCACATGGTCATCACAAAAACAGCACACCATATCTTTGTCTTCCACAGAAGCAGAATACATGTCGCTCTCACAAACTGCTGCACAAGGGATGTGGTTACACTCCCTCCTCTCTGAGATAGGTTTTGGCATTCCCTCTTCACTACTGTTGTACGGAGATAACAAAGGAGCTGTCAACATTGCCAACAATCCAGTCGTTACTCGAGGCACAAAACATATTGACATACAACATCATTACATTCATGACTGTATTTCCTCCAAAGCTATCTCTATTCATCGCCTCCCTTCTGCACACGTTGTTGCAGATATCCTGACCAAGTCACTTCCTCTTCCTCTCTTCACCTCCCACCACTCCAATCTTGGGCTGGTTGAGTGTGTTCCCAGTAAGGGGGGGTGTTGACATCGTCTACTGCTTATCAATCTCCTTCCTTTTTCGTCATACTACTGTACACACACCCCAACCTGCACATACATGTATACACACACACACCGTACATACACATCCTGGTCCATGCCCTACAGTAGACACTATAAGTAGACTATAGCACTGTCACATAACAATAAGAACTATTCTAGTTCCCTTCACACTTATGGCCCGACCTCATCACTATATCCATGAGTACTTTGGCTATACAATCATGTTTCTCTTCCTTCTATTTTCATGCATCTACACTTAAGTGCTTTGGCAGTCTTGATTACCATATTTTCTCTTTTACTTTCCTTTTGCACAGGTCCAGTGTTCCTGGGTTGATGAACAGGGACATATATGAGTACTGATCATTGTCAGTACAATCCACCTGCACAGGTGTTGTCAATGGGTCTATTGGTTTTCCAGTCTACAATAGTAACCATACAGTCAATGTTGATGTTTTGCTTTGTCTTTTCACAGTCTAAGGGATGTTTTTTTTTGTCCTTCTATTTATTTGTAATCTACAACACTCCCACATGTCATCATTGCTATGGGTATAGTTTTCATGGCTGATAGCCAGGGATGATCACTAGGGATGGGGACAGATATGGGGACAGGGACATTGGTGAGGAATGTTGAAACTTATTAAACTGTCTGATTCAGTTAATGTTGCAATGCAATAAGTCTTTACTTTATAGCTGGAGAGGTAACTGGAATTGGTAATGTGTCAGCTGGAGAGATAATTGGAATTGGTCTGTAGGTTGGGATTGGTTTGTAAATTGGACTTGGTCTGTAGATAGATAGAGTACTATTTTCTGTTGCAATAAGCTATGTACACTTTCACAGATGATGCTTTATAACTCAATGTTGCAATGCAACAGGTTTTTACACTAGTGCTGAAGAATCGAATTCCACAGATGTTGTCGAGCTAAAACAATACCCTTGGTAAAGCTAGATACACGTCTCATAGGGACACTGAACCCAGATAAAAAAGGCAACTTTATGGTGGGATTGCAGTGTTCCCAAGGATGATTAGGTAATTATGCTGGACAGAGCCTTACCTGCCCCGCGGCGTATGAGATTACGGTGCTTGCATACTGGCAACCACTGGCACATGCCCTCCCAGGGGTTTCAGCTGACTCCAGAACAGACTGCTCTCCAGGCCCAGCGCCAGGCCAGGAAGCGTCAGGCTGCGAGCGCGGGCAACTCCAGCATCGATATCATCGTTCCTAGACCTTGGTTTCCTGTGCAGACGACTCCACACTCGGGCGAGCGACTCACGCTTATGACATGGAATGTCTGTAATCAGTGTCCTGGACACTCATGCTAGTACTGAGTTCTTGTGTTCGATCCTTTTGCCCTTCAGCTGCTTGCCCAGTGTTTAGTCCGTAAGTAGCACCTGCCCGTATCCTGCATACTACATCATCAGCATCTATCAAGGCCGTGAGCTCTTCCCGACCAGTGACTGTCTCAAGGCGAGTCAACGCCAGCACATGCTCTACCGCGAAATCCTGTCCTCCGGCGCGGACGTACTCTGCTTGCAGGTGCGCCCTACTTCCGTCCTCCACTGTGTCAATCAGCCCCGACACGCCGTGCCCGGCCTAGGAGGTCGACCGCCTGGAGAAGTTGCTTCCCGTCCTCGAGAACGGCGGCTACGACCATACCTACGCCGCCGGGCCACGCAAGAATCACGGTTGCTTGATCGCGTACCGCCAGGATGCGTTCGAACGCGTTGGCGCCCGCGTTGTGTGCTATGACGAGATGCAAGTTCGCACCGAGGGCACCGAAACCACGCGCACAGGGCTCAGCTTCCGGACGAAGAATATCGCGTTTATCGTTGCACTGCAGAGGAAGGGTGCGGAGGGACGGGGTGTCATCGCTGCCACCACGCATCTGTTTTGGCACCCTTCGTACGGCCTGCACTCAGTCTCTTCATCTCTCGTTGACCTCTACCTGCAGATACTCTTACGAGCGCGCAAGGTAAGCATAGTTATACTGCTTCGTGCAGTCTGGTCCTATCCGATAACATCGTACAGACAGGCAGGCATCCTCCTGCGCGAGACCACGAAATTTCGCGACGAGAACGGCCACCTCGACTGGCCTTGCATCCTCGCTGGTGGTAAGCCTTCTCCTCTCCTTTCCTTTCCCCTCATCACCCTACCCTTTCCTCAGACTTCAACTTCCCCCCAACCGACCCTGGCTACTCCCTCCTCGTCGGCGACACCCTCCTCCCTGCCCAGGACGACCGCCTCATGCACTCACGCGTCGTGCATGTCTCTGTCGACCCCTCCCTCACTGTGTCCAAAGTCGCAACCATCGCCGCCGCCGACGACGACGACGATGACGGCGAGGAGGCCGGCGAAGCCGAGACAGACCCTGACCGCACTATCACGAACGCCCGCCCCCCCACCGCTGCCGACGGTCTCCTGAGCACGCTTGAGCTGTACGCGCTCTTCGACGCACACTCGCGCCCGCGGAGTGTGTACGACACTGGCCTGCGCTGGCTCGCCGCGCACACCGATACCGACACCGACCCTGCACTCCCGGCCGCAGTGTGCGGCCCGCGGCTCGCGCTGCCCGTGGCGCGCTGCGGCGCCTTCGAGCCCGAGTGGACGAGCTACACGCACTACTGGAAGACCGTCCTCGGTGCGTACGCTCCCCGGCGTAAGCGTGCACGCGCGCTGACGGCTTGATTGGCAGACTATATCTTCGTCATTGACCCCCCGGGCCGGTCGTCGACGATCCTGCGGCTGCTCCAGCCACATACGACCATCGATCTTGATCCCGGTCTGCCTAAGAAGGGCGTGTCGGGAAGCGACCACGTCTCGCTTGCCGCCGAACTACATTGGCCTTAGACGACGTCCATACCTGTGCCCACGAAGGGAGCCCCGAGCTGCACGGACAGCGTACACTGCAGATTCGATACCATATTTATTGGTGAAATGGATGGGTATCAGATCATAGGTACTAGTCATTATAGTCTATGTGATATGTGGGTGTGTACGTACGGGTGTGGTATGTGGGACGAGCCACGATAATCGAGTAAGATATGAAGATAGGAAACAAAAGGCAGACGAAACCAACGGGTAACGAACGACGTGTAGTGCGTGGTGATGAAAAGACAGCAAGAGGTCGTCTGGAGGTAGGTACGAGCGTGCAAGTGTCCAAGAGTAAAAATATGTCATGAACGAAAAGAGTACGATGTCAATGTCCGACGCCGACATGCTATACATCCAGAACCACTGTTCCCGTTACCTAATGCCAGACCGGTCGGAGCCAGCAAGCAAACTATCAAATAGACCGCCGGCAGCTTGTTCCGTCCGCAACTGTATCATATAGACAATCCCCGTCCGCGTGCCCTTGTTGCTGAGCTCGATCGCGACTCCCGTCTTGGCCACGCGCTCTACCCCATCCGTCAGCACGATCGTCGAGATCAGCACAGACCTGTTCCTGTCGTCCGCCTCGACCACCAGCTGCTTGACGTTTGTCGGCTGCTCGTGGTATAGCTTCAAATGCGCGGCACCGAGGGACTTCCATTGCGCGTGCTGCTGCTTCAAGAACACTTTGCACTTCATCTGCGCGGAGATCGTGGACGTGACAGGCCCTGTGACCACCGACTGCTCCGTGGGCGAAGCTGGTGGGCTCGGTTCATCAAAGGAATCTGTTGCTGAAAGCGATCGCGACGACATCTGCGCTGAGGGGAGCAGCGTGCGGGGTTGAGCCGCTGACATCGACGAGTAGGAGCTGACCCGCGAGATGCTGCGTAATTGCGGGTTCACAGCCATGCCGGGCATGGGGGGAGCACCCGGCCGCGCTAATGAGTTACTCTGTTCATACTGCGACGCTAGAGAGCGCGACGAGGCACTCTTGTGAATGCCACCTTGGAAAAACGGGTCGGATGGTGAGCGCCCTCCACTGTACGCATACGGTCCTTGAGCTGGAGCTTCACTGTTGGGATAATTGTGAGGAGGACGTCGACCTCCAAACTGATCCAACCCTTGCATTCCTTGTGGACCAGGACCGTAAAGGGGACCCTGCCGATGGTACAGACGACCTGCCACGGGTGGCTCAGTGCTCGCTGTTCGTTGAGGCGGTATTACTTGACCTAGCCCAAGCGTAGAATACGGACCCGGACTTGCTGACATGTTCGGCGCCTGGAATGTCTGTGCCTGAGAAGAGGTCCGCACGGGATACATGGGACCCGGAAGAGGCTCATGCAAGGATGGGACGCGTTGAGTGACATGCTGAACCTGCGCTTCAGGCGAAAGGACGAGCTTGGACGAGATACTTCCATTGATCGAATGCGGCGATATCGGGGTACCTGTGTTGCTTCGATTTGGAGGGTCTGATGCTCGATGTTCCGCATTGACTAGTGGACCCACTGCAGGGGACGAAGTTCTGTCTGGAGGGAGGTTCCTGGCGCTAGCTGGAGGCGAAACCCTGTTCCGCAAGTCCGGTGCTGAATTAGAAGATGATACGTCGCCACGATTAGAAGGAAAAGGTGTAGCGGATGACGACTTAGGTAGGCCATGAAGTAGAGGCATGGGGGGCGTTGGATGTTTGCTCAATGGTGCAACTATTTGACTGTGCATTAATTGGGACACAACACTATAAAAAAAAGGGACAACATACTTCCAGAGGCGAATTCGATGCATTCTTTAAATTCGGCGAGCACTCTGTTTCGAGTTTGCGCGGACTCAAACTCGAGAAGCAGTTTTTCCTTTTTCAAGACAGTTACATAAAGCGCATTGTCTGTGCATCGACCGCGGTCAGCAAGGTCCAGTTCAAATGCACTCATTATTTACCTTGGCCGTCAGCTCCTACCACCTTTAGGTGCTTGCCAGCTAGAGGTGGATACAGAAGCCACATGTCCGCGCCCGAGGAGACAGCTGACCTCTCTTCAGCAGTCATTCTCTCAGAAGCCAGGAAGAGGTCAGAAAGAATGAATATACGGCCTCGCGGATGTGTGATCTCAGCTCCAGTTGCCTTGGAGGTAAAATGAATGCTAACGTCAACCGAGATGCGCAGTTCTCGTTTAAACGGTAGGGATGGAGGAGACATCTGAAGCCGAACTTGCTGTGAAAATGGTCAGCACTTTGTACATCTGTCACAATTCCTCAGGGTAAAGAATGACCTTAGGTTTCATGGTAAATATGTCTAGACAGCGATCTGTGTAAAGAAGTTGCTCAAGGTCAGAGATGGTTATAGAGGTGATGTCGGAAACATGGTTGATTGACGTCGAGGTAGTCTCTCCCGACAGACGGGGCCTGAGCAAAAGGTGAGATCGGTAAATAAAAAAAAAGAGTGGAGACAGAACCCGGACATACGCGCTGGAATGATTGGAGTCCCAGGTGGAGCTGGCCTCGCTAGGAGGAGCACCCCGCGAATCAATGGGAGTCGGTGTTACAGAGCTGACGTCCCCAAACTGCTTACGAAAATCGATGACGACTTGGTCCTCAGCGGAAACGGGTGGATCGACAAGCGGTGATCGTGGAGTGACATTGGCACGTGCTTCGACTGTGGCAAGTAACCTGTTCAATTTGTCCACAGCGCCTATTAGAAGCTTGTAGTCGCTGCGACCAGGCTGCGTGCCTTTCAGCAATCGACCATACAGCTTCTTGTAGTACCTGATGCGTCCTTTGGGAATAAGGAAAACCTCGTCTAGAGTCCAGACGGGAGCCTGACTACTTGCAGGCGGGTTGGCCTCCGAGAACGCCTCAAGCATAGCCGGCAGGCGGTCGTTGGAACGGACAGGCTCCCACACGTCAAAGCCAGAATAGTAGCGTTCACAGTAGGATGTGTATGGGCCATCAAGATCATCTATCTGGGGCCACGTGTGAACAGAGAGTATCATCGGTACAAAAGAGAAGCTAACCCAATGCATGAGCAGATCACCGAGCGCCTTTGGTGATGAAGGATTTGTGCCAATTTCTTTGAGGTGCTGTTAAGAAATAAGTAAGACGAATGCGGTTGAGAAGATGCGATGAGGTGACACCCACGACAAGTAAGGTACGGTTTGCTTTGTACACGCCCTCTAGACTCCGGAACACGAGATCGAGCTCGTGGGGAGGGAGGTTGGAGCGGGACCATGCTGAAGCCACTTTCTGAAGAAGACAGGACAGTTAATTAGGGGGTGATAAGGGGCGGAAACTGGGAGGGACGCGTACCCGAATGATACCTGCAAGCTGGTCGACATACACTTTCTCTGTATCTATTAGGTCGACGAGGGGGTTTGATTTTTTGACGCGAGTGTCTGATGAAGGTGGGGTATCGCCGGGGCTAGTGGGAGTGGTAGGAGTGATAGGATGTGCGTGGGGGGCTATGGGCAGAATGAGGTGTTGTTGAGTAAGCGCAGTGATGGATGCCCAGCGTACCTGGCGCGAGAGAGCTATGGGAGAGAGAGGTGTTTATATGGGCGGGGCGGAGGCCAGAAGGGGAGGGATCTGAATCGAAGGCGAACGTTGGAGGCAGCGACGGGAGGTGGTCTTTGTCTGGAGGGGGAGGAGCGGACGATGGTAGGGCATTGTCGAGATGGGTTGCGGCCATGGTGTGCAGTGATGGAGAGCGTCGACGTCGTCGTGGTCGACCTCAAAAAAGTGGCTGGTCATTACGTACAGTAACGTTCCTCTGTTCCCTCAGGCTCTGCCACTCCAGAGCATGGACTCACCGTATCCTATCCCACGTAGTATCAATTTGAACCATGTCTTCACTTCATCCGCCAGAATTGAAGCCCTCCTCCGCCCCGAACTCGAGAAAGGCAACATCACCCGGCACGACCTCGACGCTGCGAAAGCTTTCTTTCCTGGTTTCCAGCGCTATTGGACAGTCCGTCCCACATCCCACTCTCGTCTTTCTGTTCTAACTCGCACTATGTGTTAGCAAGTAGGCTCCCTCATAGGGTACACCACTGCCTATAGTATCGTCAACTACCGACCCAACCCGCCCCCCACTTCCTCTCCGCGTATGGTCGTCATTGGTACTCTAGCTGGCGTCGTGGGCGGTGCATACGGTCATTACAAGTGCATGCAAGCTCACAAGAAGTTCACCCAATCTCTCGAGAATTTCCCGGGCTTCGTCCGTGCCGTCCAGAACGTTATTTCCCGCGATGACCTGCGCTTGCCCCCTGAACTCGTCAATCATCTCCCACAATATTCGACTGATCCCCCCGAAGAGCAACGCCAGCAGGATCTTGCCCCGGACATCTGGCACGCTCCTCCAAGCGCTTCAGCCCCCATTCCACCAACATCACAAGGTACCATTCTGCCGTCCTTGACTCATCACTCGCCTATCCACATCTTACGTCGAAGCACTCACTCCCCTCTTTTCTCAGCCTCTCCGCAGAGCAGCGTCCCCAGCCCTTCCACCCGTACGCGCTGGGACGCCATCCGCAGCGCGGCAAACCCGCAAAACGCGAACCCGCGCTCTGCGTGGGACGAGCTCCGCCAACGCTCCACTCTGTCGCACGGGCGTGCAGCTCATGCTAACAGCACGCAGGACAGCGAGGATAACACGAACGATGCCGGGTCAAATCAGGCAGAATCCGAACGCGCGCGAGAACAGGCCAAGTTTGACGCCATGATTGAGGCTGATCGTCGCAAAGCGGAGGGTCTCCAAGGATTTGCCAACAACTCGTGGGGCTCCTAGCGTGTTGCGTTGCGTTTCGTGAGACGCGCTGGGTTAATTTAAAGTTGGATGTTTCAGCAAACCCTTTCGTGGCACGCAGTCACGCACATCATATAGTGGTTTCTTTAACTTCAAGACACAAGTCCGTAACCCAAGCGGCATAGCATGCAGATACTCGTGAGGTAGTACTCATTCAGTGGCTTGGTCGTGTCAAACATGCAATTAAGAAACTTCCGCTTGAGAACGAACTCTATGGTAATAATACATACAGTACAAAATATACAAGCAAAGACACAAAATATATAAACAACTTTCTGATCATGTATCAGTCTCCTTGACGTGGATACGAGAGAGTTCCTTGGTGGCCTAGTAATGTCGGCATGGCAGGTGCATTGTTCAGCGGCGGAAGGAGCTCGCATTCATACGGGGGACTGACAGGCAGCGGAGCAACGTGAAACGGCAACGGGTCGTCTTCGCGCCCTGCAGGTTTCGCAAACACACTAGCGTGCGAGAAGGGATAGAGCGGAATACCGACTTGCAAGGGCTGCTGCTGCGTCGTCATACGCACGATTTCAGCCATGAGACCCTGCAACAACTTCTCTTGTCGTGCTGAAAAGGAGGGGCTCGCGTAAGTGTCTGTGCACTCTATCAGTAAAAGGGCTTTTGCACTCACTTCCTATCGGTGAGCGCTGGCCATACTCTGTCATGGCAAAGCTGATTTCCCATAAGGTGATGGAAGAAGTCTCATAGATGGACAAAGCCCTACCGGAGGACATTAATTTCCCCCCAGACACTGTATTCCCTATCTGTATCCCCAATCTCTATGAAGTACTTGCACAGTTGTATTTGTACGACAGTAGCAAGATACCAGCATATCTGTATGGACGGCGGTCATCACCTCGCGGCCAATCGAAGGATGTCGTACTGACCGTGGCAAATGGATGTAAGCGTGTGATGTCAAATGATGTTGCGCTGAGAGCATAGTGCTGCGACAGAATCGCGCGAGCTGCATTGAGGCAACGCGTCGCCGATACTGACTGCGGATCAGTAAAGTCCACATATGGATTGTGCAGCGTGATGGCCGCCCTGTTAGGACGTGAAGAACGATGGATCGCTGCTCTGGAAATCCAGATGAAACAAAACAACACTCACGCGTGCGGTGCCAGATGCACCAAGTACAAATCGGTATCCAGCCCGCCGCCATATATTCCATTAGTGTATCCAAGGTAGTCCTTGTACATTGGCGGTAAACTGGCCAAGAAGTCGACACACACAAGCCGGTCCAGTTCCTCAAACCCGTGCAACCGGAAGGGATTTTGTATTTTGCTCAGAGCAGTTGGGGTGTGGAGATTTGTCCGAACCCCAAAATCCGTTACTCTTCCAAAGAGCATAGTGGCCTTGATCAGAAGAAGGAATGAGTCAGTGTATTGGGGTGGGTGTTCTGTAAAGACGTTGAGCGCCATCAGGTTTTGGGGGTTACCTGGAATCGCATGCTATAAATTATCTTAGCTCTTCAATCCGGAACCGCAAGTTATCTGTGACGCACGTTGGATTCAAAATCCATTCCACAAAGGGGGAGCTCAGTCCCAATGTCACGCTCATCAACACCATGAACCCAGCCACCGACGGACACAATTCGATCGAACAGAATGGTCATCCACCACGTCCTACGCCTAGACTCCAACTCTTGCTGATCCCTGGGTGGGGCAAGATATGCCCCGGGAGAACCACTTGTATGAGTCGCGGATGTACCTGGATAATTCAGACGGAGTGGTATAGCAACCCGTGTCTGGAAACCGGCAAATATCCAGACTTCCACCCAGCGACCTTCTGCATAGAAATACCACGAAAGCAGCACACATGCTTGCAATACGGGGAAAATATCATTTCCGCTTGCCATTGTGCGGTCAATATATTGTCGCGTCTTGCTCGCGTGATACTCTGCGAAACGGTCCCTGCGAGTGCCGTCAGGCAACGTTATGATGTCCTGGGATGCCCACCGCGAAGCACAAGCACACTGCAAAAAGCCCTTGTTAGAATGAAGATATACTCTTACGGTGCGAAACTCAACTATAGCGTGCAAAATAGCCGAGTGAGGGAAGCCAGGGTTCTTTGGAGGCAGACGCATAGAGGCAAGGAATGAGGGTTGGTGGAGGACTCTTGATCCACAAGGGTCACATTTGAAGAACACGTCTATACTACACGGGAAGTTAGGATGAGAGATTGTACGACTAACTCTACGTGACCGACCAATGATCTAGAACAGCGGGTTCGGGCAGATCATGATTCCAGCCTGAATACAAGAGACCGGAAAGGGCACCGCCGCAACCAGTAGATAGGTTGGACTGCAGTTCCGGGCTCTCGCTAACGTAGGAGGGGTCCAATGACGGCTTGCCTATCTCCAAGGATGCTTGAGGCAGAGATATTCCAGATGAAACAATACCCCCATTTCCCTGCCTATCATAGTCGGGTGAGTAGCCCCTAGCAGGCGAAAATTTTGCCGAAGGAGACGAAGATGCCGAATACGCCTGATGATGGTTGGGTGGAGGAAGAAGGTTTGGCGAGACAGAACGAGGTGAAGATGAGTTCATGTGAGAACTCTTGAGTTTCTTACGAAGCTGGACTATATAAATATTGAGTATAGAAAGAGACTGACAGGTGAACACGACGTACCTATTTGTTCCTCAAGATCTCTGATTTTATCCATCGGATCGACATCAGGAGCGAGAGGCAGGCCTTCTACAGGGTCATACGAACATTGCGGCCCTGTTGGATGGCTGATTGTCGTGACAAGAGCTCACAGTAGTCTGCGATAAGAAGTGGACATTGACGTACGCATAACCAGGTGGCGGTGCCACGCTAATCAGCGCATTCCATTGCCTGACAGAGAAATCCTAAAATGTGAGATCGCGCGGATTCTGCAAACGAGTCTTACTTGACACAGGTTCCGCAATGAGGACGCGCAGCATCACATTTCTGTTATTAAAAAAATGAACACATAGTATGGTTCAAAGGAGGCTCTTGATAGAGCATGAGCTAAATTACCAGCTTTCTCTTGCGACAGGATAAGCACGCCTAAACGAGTGAAATTGAGAGGCAATGCAGTCAATGCAACAATGAATAATTGAGGGAGACTTCCCTGATTCCTGCGCAGGGACGACCGACTGGAGCTCGTGGACGCTTTAGGCATGGCCCTGGCTGCAAACTATGTACAGGAGGTCAGCTTCAAGAATTCAAGACGCGTCACGGAGGGTTGCGGCGCGCGGCTGTGGGGGAAAGGAGGCGCAGCAGAAGGTATAAGAGTGAATGAGAAGAAAGCACTGACCAGGAATAAGTGGACCTTACCAGTTGTCCCAAAGCTATGACTGAGAGTACACTGGACCCCTGACTCTCTGTTTTTTCCTTTCTTTAACGCCAACCTCAGAACAAACAAGTGACCGTACGCGTTAACACAAACGCCTTCATCTCGTGGCTGCCCTCCTGATTGCTCATTAATGGCCTCTTATCGTCTTCATTCGGTCGGCGCTCCACCATGCGCCAGCAAGCATCAACCCATTTGGACAAAACAATCATTTGACGCTCGGCGATAATGAACCGTATACGAAGTAACAAAGAAACGTCCTATCACTGACTACAGCCCACCGTCATGTTGCACCACTTCATATTGTGTCTCCAGAGGATCCAACCTTCTATTGAGATCCGCCATTCTTCGTTAGGGGGTCTTTGTTTGCACGTCAAGCCAACACGATGTATCCGCGTGGCTACATGCGAGGGTTGAGCGCCCAGCTCTAGCCGTTGATGTACCCGATCTCACGTCCTTGATAATGTCAAGCGTCAGTACCATATCACGCTGTTAAAGCGGACCTGATCACGCACAGTATAGTCGCTACAATACGCCTTGCATGTGGGATGTGTCGGAATTCCGTTAGATAGATCCCTGAAATATTGAACGCTGTTTGAGGGGCTATCTGAATAGAGAACGGAATTGAGTACCTTGCCATGTGCCAAGATTCAGCCGCCCTTCTGTGATTGGGATGGAAATAGATGTGCCTATTAATGCCGTTTTCGTATGGGATACGCTAGACAATTAGGAGAATACATCAATTGACCATCGCTATGCATGGAAACTGCATGGCCATCCTTACGAGTCGCTGGATCAGCTTCCGATTAGTCTGTCCCGGTCTGTAATGAATGATACAACTGCTCACTCAGGTCCTTCATCTGTGTGTCGCCAATCTAAAGACTCGGGGACAATGTTGTCAAGTGCCATGTCCATGTCTATTGGAGTGAGATGCCAGCCAGCCCCATCAGCTACAGTGTGTGGCGGTCGTCATGTTGAACCAATACCTCTACGGACATCTTTATGAGGGGTACGGAAAGATCAAAGCGCGCCAATGACGAATGATATCACCATACCTCTATCAAAGTTCTCGTTGATAGTCAAGGCCGCCGACGTATGCTGTCTATGAAAGATCAAATGGATCCAGCGTCTGTAACTCAAATCTAGTACTTGGACTCACATGAACAGAAAAAGCATTCCAATCTGGCGCATGCCAGTGAGCCCGGCCCGTGACAAAGAAACCGAATGCCATATCTACCTGAACATCACCCAAGCCTGATTGTATGTGTGACAAAACCTCCTCGGTCACTAAATGGCATCCCTTGCCACGCTTTGCCAAAGTGAATGTCCTTTGCCAACCCATTGATAAGACGGCTCCACGAAAATCCGACTTTTAGAAGAGACTACCGAGGAGCGTGACGCCATCGCGATCTCTTACGTCATATACCCACATAGCGTAACTGCAAGACTGCCCGGAGGCACAAGAGACTGCTCTCGATGCGCTGCTAGTAGTAGTCAACACCAACTTGTTCCACGTTTGAGTTTTCTCAAGCTACACCGATCCCCATCATGGCCAATTTGGACTTTTGCTGTCAGTATTTCGTGGGCCTGTCTGGCTGTCCCACAAATCATGATTTTCATCTCAACCCTTGCTCCGTATTGCTTGAACTCATACTAGTAACTTACATGGTCGCATAAATGCACTATCATCATTTCGCAAATCCACAGCGCTGTGACGTGAATGGTCTTTATGGGCATTACTGGAATATTACAGGTCTCTCCGGAAGGTATCGCTGACTTTCCCTTGTACGTCAAGATAGACTTGCAACCAGCACTCACGGTCATTTCGCACTGTTTTCGGCACCTTCGGTAGTTGCACGCGAAATCAGCGCGGACAGCTTATTGTATTTACGGGCAGCCTGGGGTTGCCGAATACCTGGTGAGTGCTTCCTCCAAAACATGGCATTTGCTCTCCGATCAAAAAAGTTCTGGGAGATCTTGTATGGTCGTGACACCTAACTGAGTGTTCTGCGCCCCGCTCAGAATCCCTTGAGGTTCATAACGAGAACTTTCTACTGATACCAATGACCTACCACTTGCGGCATGCTTGGGTCTTGTCCTTGGCACCAGCGGCGCCTCATTTCATTGCAAGATATAGATATAGATATACTTTGGTATCTGGCTTGCAATAAATAACATTGGATCGACATTATATCTATTCTAGTTTTGTAAATGTTCATAAGGCGTTGGATGAGAAAGGAGTTCCCACTGAACCCAGTCTCGGATACACAGCTGATCTTTTCAAGAACTACCCTTTCTCATGTAGCATCTTGGTATTGTGCGGTCCTGTCTTCTCTGTTTGCGACTCAAGTGTGTTGTAGCGCCCCGGTCGGAACGCGCGCTGGAACTGATGCATCAAACCGAATGAGGATGTTCTATCATCGGTGAAGTTCAATCCCTTCCGTTGTCGATGAATGAGCATGGACTTTGGCCAAATACGACTGACACATTAGTAAATAGAAATCTGTGCCGCAGTTACGAAGTCCATAGCTGTACGCGGGCTTGTAAGTTACCACTGGTACTGCATGGGATCTCCAGATAGCCAACGTATGCAACTTATGCCTCCGCAGAATCACCCACACTCAAGGCTCATCATTGATATTGTTATTCTGATTTTCAGCTTGTTCACGCTCCCAGTCGTTGCCAGAAAGGTCACCACTCATGCATCAACGCTCAACTGAAAAAAAGCCTACAACGAACAGGTGCAATGTGAGGAAAGACACCCCTGCATCAATACGCATTGAACCAAGCCGTCGCACATTTGGACATCAAGGTACAGATTCGGGGAATGTTGTTGTTATGCCCTCGGATAGTCCCAACCCATAATGGGGGCTGAGAACAACTTACTTCAAACATATCGCGACGCAGTCGTTGTACATCTTTCAAGCATTGCGAGAGCCTTTCGCGGTCAAGGCATGAGCATACTGTCGAACATGTAGTGCCAGCCACACGGTGGATACGTCCTCGAGAGGGAAAGTACATGGAACAAGATGTCTGAATTTGTGGCCTGAGTAATACCACAACTAGTAGGTAAAATATTGTCAACGGAAATGACCAGCAACATGTCATCACTACTCTTCCCCGCCATACCGTCTGGTTCTTTCGACCCCTCCTCGATTTCCAGGCACGTTCCTATTGCGGCAGTGATTGGCATAGTGACCTTTCTCTCCACACTGGTGTAGGACCGGCTACCGTCAGCAATACGCGAGGAAAGCTGGAAGTAAACACGTACCTTGAAGCAGAGCACATCATCAAGGTTCCGCCGCGGTCCAGGGGGGCCTCCTGGACCTCCATGAGGGGGTCCTCCGCTTCCTGCAAAGCCACGGTCGAAATCCGCGTAACGTCCATAGCCAGGAGGTGGAGGACCTAGATCTTTATGCGACGGCGGCGAAGGTGGCTCATACGCTGTTGGAGGGGGAAGATCTGGCTTGGGGCTGCAAAAATCTTCCTAAAAACCTCATACATAGAACGAACGTGAGACGTACTGGCCACGAGGACAATCAGGACCTAGGGGACACAGCCCTGTCAAATATAGCTGACATGCAACACGTCGAACATGCTTTCGAGGGCAGGTGGGACCTGCATAGCAATTACTCATAGGGGACGATGTATGCGTGGAGTGGCGTACCTAGTTTGCAGAAACCTCTCTTATAATCGGGACATTCGATTTTACGTTCTTTGGGGTGCGCATAGAGGCATTCGTCGCCAGCAGAACAGTAGCCATATTTGGCGTACCACCAACACTCAGGCATGCGCCTCAGGTTGTACTCGTGTAAGAACTCACAGGCATCACCCTTCTTGCATAAGCCTCTGAGCCAATGCTTACAGACGGTGGCCAAACGCTCACGATCGCGAGGATGGGTGGGTAGCTGTTTCGGTGGCTGGAAATTCTGGGAGGAAGGTGTTGTATGTCGTAACGGACAGTGCAGTGTACCCAGCGGGCATCCTGCAGGAGTGAGGTGGAGGCGACAGATCTGATCGTCTACAAAACCCGAATCGTACACATGAGAGTGAGATACACAGTGAGGATGCTGCAGATACGAACCTTTGTCAAGCTTGATGCCGAGTTCGTTCTTGATGAAAAGTTCTTCAGGAAAGTTGTTCTGATGGAATTGCGGATTGACGATATCCCTCAAAGGTGAAGGGCCAGCGAGTGGATTAGACATGGCGTTCTTGTTCTTGGCTTAGAAGATAATGCAAAGCAATGGCTGAAAGACGGTGCGTCCCACTTAGTCAGTACGCCAGGTTCCCGGTCCGATGGCCTCGGTAAATACCAGCAAGATCTGAGATCTAGTGTGACAACGGGTAATCTGCCTCCGAGTATATTTTACTAAAAAGTGACCAGGTACCTTCTTACGCATTTTTTTTTAAAACCGCAAATACCATTATCTGTACAGTACAACTTCAAAGTCGTTCACCCCGAGTTGTTCCGCAAGTTTTCGGCCTTCGTAGTCCCAACTACGTACTAATATGGCATCTGTATGCTTTCCCATATACTCACCTTAATATAATATCGCCGAGGCGATTGAGTGGCTTATACATTCAATATTCTAGGTTTGCGCACCTCATAGATATTTTTGGCAGGTACTTTGAACGGTCATCGCACGACATTACCGTAATCTTATACAAAGACTTCTCGTAGCATTGACACGCTTTATAGTATCCGCGTTCCAGACACAGCTTAGCGCCTGGAGAAGTCGTAATAAAAATAAGCCTTTCCACCCCACTTGCCACTGGCACCGGGTCTTTTCCCACTTCCTACTGATCTGCAGCTCATGGCCTTGATTGCTGATCTGCAAGAAAAAGCGATATTTCTCTATGTCCTAATCTTCATCGTTGTGCTCTTTGCACTGTTATATCGTACGTCTGGACACAGATCAATAGGTCGTTTACCTCCTGGTCCAAAGCCAGGATGGTTTGGATGTACATCACTCCCGAAGATATTTCCCTGGCGTACATATGCAGAATGGCAGCATAAATACGGTGCGATATTTTCTTGTTTATTTTCACTTCAAACCGCACGCTAAGTGTCATGTGCAGGTGATATCATATACATTTACGCCTTCGGGAACCCTATCATTATTCTTAACTCAGCAAAAGCGGCGAATGAGCTCCTTCACAAGCGTAGCGCGAATTACTCCTCGAGGCCAGTGAGAACGATGGTCGTGGAGTTGTGAATATATCGCCTCTGACCTTGTTGGTGTTGCCGATTGACGCTGTAATCCTTCAGGATGGGTTTTCAGTGGCTTTTCTCAACATTGCCATACGGCCCCGAGTGGAAAAAACGCAGAGCGCTTTTTCAGAAACACTTTAATGTCCGCATAGCCCCCGTTTACCATCCAATTCAAGTCAGAGAGACCCGTACGCTCCTACGAAAATTACTGTCTGGTACAGACAAACTCCACTCCCATGTCAGAACGTGAGCCACGATCACACCTTTTCCCCCTTACCTCACCCCCAACTTTTTTCTCAGGAGCGCTGCTTCTGTGCTCATGAACATGTCGTACGGTCACCAGGTCAAGGAGGAAGATGACATTTACGTTACACTGGCTGATAAAGCCCTAGCTGGTCTGGCCAAGGCCGGAATTTTTGGTTCTTATCTAGTCGACTTCATCCCTCTTCGTGAGCCTGTCATCATGTGCGCGCATACAATGTACCTCACTTCATTACAGTCAAGTATATTCCCGCTTGGGTCCCTGGTGCCACCTTTCAGCAGATAGGGAGGGAGTGGAAACTCATAAACGATGCTTTGACTAAGCTGCCGTTCGAGATGGTGAAACACAAGATGGTATTTCCTGAATCACGCGCGAACCTTTCCTATGCTTTTTGCTCACAACAGACATTTAGGTGGCTGGAACTGCACAACCATGCTTCGTGTCCAATGAACTTGAGGAATACTCGAAGACTGGGACCATGGATCCCGAACAGGATGCGGTGATTAGGGATGTTGCTGCGATATCGTACATAGGTAGAACCATCGTGTTTGGATCTCTATTTTGAGCGACATCACTTAAGAATTTTTATCTCTTAGCTGGATTGGACACAGTGAGTTGATGGCTATAACACAGCAGACCGCATGCCTAATGTTCTCGAAGACGCTCTCGACGATTCTTTCCTTCTTCCTCGCGATGATCCTTCATCCGGAAATCCAAGCCAAAGCTCAGAGGGAAATCGATAGCGTTATGGGCCCAGACCGCTTGCCCGACTTCACTGACAGGTCTTCGCTTCCATATATAGACAACATTGTCTGGGAATGTCTCCGGTGGAATCCAGTGACACCTCTGGGGGTTGCGCACAAGGTTATCGACGACGACATCTATAACGGTTATTGGATACCGAAAGGAACCACAGTGTTGCCGAACATCTGGTCGGTACTTTCCCCGACGTCTAACTATCTTATCTATGACATTTCCTTTCACGGTGAAACATTCAGGAACATCCTACACGATCCCGACACGTATCCCGATCCACTGGCGTTTCACCCTGAGCGCTTCAAGAGCCACGAAAAGGATGCCCATCCTGGCATAAACGACCTCCCTTTTGCGGCGTTTGGGTTTGGCAGAAGGTCAGTGCCCGTTTACGCCCAGGTGGCTCCTTCATTGACAGGCCTTCGTGTAGGACATGCCCTGGTCGCTGGCTGGCCGTCGATAATATTTGGCTTACCATCGCGTCGGTCCTAGCGGTCTATAACATACGGAAAGCAGCGCGTGATGACGGAACTTTCATTGAGCCTGACGTCGAGTATACATCAGGTCTTATCAGGTTTGATTTTGGCCATTCATTTTTCGATATGGCTTCAGCTGCTAATCCATTCCTCCTGTTTATATTCAGCCGTCCGAAGCCATTTAAGTGTGTCTTAATACCTCGCTCCGAGTGCGCGAGGGCACTCATCAACCAGATCGAGCCTGAGTAACTCAAACATTATCTGCTGCCGGGAACTCCCCATCTAGCTTACGACTCGTACGCACGCAATTATGATAGTCTTTGCAACGAGAACTTCTACCAAGTACCCAGCACACACGCTTCTCCGCCTGCAGCAATGACCCTCGCAACGCCGTCGTCAACCTCCTGTCTCCAACGCTGGACATCTGCCTCCTCCTCGCCATTACCATTAACGTAGCAAACTGCCTGGAACTCTCTGTGGTCTGTAACTTCAACGAAGTACATGCTTTGGAAGGGTATAGGCCCCAGAGAAGGTCGGCGATCAATGCGCACGGCTGGCAGTCGCAAGGCGGCCAGTAAGTCCGAGATGACTGGTGACGTCGGCAAAGACGGCATTCCTATCTCCATGCGGACAAGGGCGTACCGCAGCCTGTCTGAGTGCCACCCTTCGGGGCACGGTAGAGGGGATGTGGGATGGTTCGCCATCACGTAGAACCTTGTGGCATTATCTGCGTGGTACGAGTCAGCAAAATCAGCAACAAGGATAGAGAAATAAAAGAACACACTCTTCTCGTCTTGGATTCCTTCCTGCAATATCTCCAGCCCACCAAATAGCATCGTGCAGAACTTGGAGGCGATTGCTGCGCTGCCAGCCGCGTCCTCTTCCCTCGAGATCATCTCAGCGGCAAGTGCAGTCGACGCCACCTTCACGATGGCAGCTGCCGGGAGGTGGTCCGCGATGAAGCGTCGGCACTGGCCCAGAGCCTGCCGCCAACAGCGTTTGTCGGTGATACCTTGAATGGATGACCGAGAAGCGGTGGACGCACCTGCTCATGACTGAGAATCCGAGTGATATCCTCGAGCCGCCGGCCCTGGCGGACAATCAGGCAGTGCTGGACAGAGAGCGTCACTTCTCCCCGAATCCACTTTGTCTGGCCCATCTCGTTCAAGTGCAGAAGGTCGTAAGTCTCCGTGACCGTACCAAAGATGCTGTTCTCTTGCGGTAAGAGCGCCAAGGGGATGGTATGGTCGACGCTGTGAAAGACATCTAGCATGAACAGGCACGGGACTGTCAACCCACTACCTCGCTGACACGAGTCATGAACAGCGAATGAACATACCTGTGATCGTCGTCCGCGCGTGGTACTCTACGCAGTCCCCAAACCGACTATATGCGGCCTGCGAGCGTCACGGTCCACGTTCAGATCTAGCACAGCTGACAAACAAGGCATGCGACCGACTTGGTGTGAATATGTACCCACGGGCCCCAGGAAGACAAGCTTGGGCCCAGGCGTCATAGGAGTCGAGGCAGTATCCCAGTGCTTGGATTCGACCACTGGCATGTGGGGCAGATACCGCTCAGGCAGAGACTACCTGTACAACGATGATGAGGGCTGGAGGAGGGTTTACACTGGTTGGTCATTGACAGTCACTTGCTGGTGTATGTGCTTCCTGATTTTTTACCATTGTTAATGACACTGTTAATTGCCGACGTCCGAGTCGTCCGCCAGTCGGACTATCGGTCTCCCGTGCCCGGCAGTGTCGGGGCCCGCTGACCTCTCTCCTACCACTTGTCCTCATTGTTACCGATAGTGAAGCACACCTCTACCTGCGAAACCCATGTATCCCCGATAGTAGTAAAAACTCGTGGGCTCGCACGTCCCATAGGACCCCGAAAAAAGAGATTATATACACATGAGCATATGAAATTATTACAGTTATATTACAGACGGGATACGCCAAATCTACGCTTCAATGTAACAAAATAGACACCAATACTAGTGTAACATTTAACCAACCTGTCTATCACTCACGCGTAGGACCGACAAGCATGCGAAGCGCTCCTCGCCTGCTGCATCTTTGACTTGCCAGACCCGACTGCCTATGTGTCGTGGGACAGCTTCTCGCCGCACGTTGTGACATAGATATCGTTGAGCATCCTGTAATACCGGTCTGAGAACGGCGATGAGCCAAGGTCCCAGGGTATCACGGAAGCCATACGTACGAGCAAGAGGAATGCGGAGACCAAACTCGGCCAAGGCAGTCCTACGGAAATAGACCGTGAGGCCGATGTGCGGTTGTATGCAAGCCATAATCACTCACGCGATGTACTGAATCTCGGCACGGAGCGTCATGATTTGATCTTCAGACTGTGCCTGCTGTGCTGCTTGTAGGAAACGAACCAGTACGCGTCCACCCATGAACCAACAGAACTATTGTGAGTGCGGGTCAGTTTCGTAGACTTCGACATATGATGTAAAGTGACACTGACAGCACAGAAGCAATCGAGTAAGAAAATATCATAGCTTGTAGATCGGACGACATAGATCAAATCCAAAATTGCGCGGGCGGCTTCAAGGATTCGATATGCTGACATACAGCGTGAACTTTCTACATGTGCGTGGGGATCATGCAACAGAATGATGGCCCTAGAAAAGACACGTAGTTAGCGACATTGTTCTCGATGATAGCAGGTAATAGATCTACACACAGATGAGGCACAAGACATGTTGTATAAAGGTGTGAGTCAATGGTCCCACCCACTACAGGATTCCGCAGATGAGGAGGGAATGATTGTCTGAACGATCTTGCTATGTGATCGATCTCGATGAATGCTGGAGTGCGACGTGGGTCTTTTGAGCCAGCCAGTCCAATTAAATGGCCCAAAACTTCGTCACAATTGGGCATATAGGCTACGGATGGATCGCCATTGTAACGCTTCGAGCGAAATCGTATATTGTAAGCCTTAACCCGGGATAGTAGGACGCTCGCTTTGATGAGGAGAGTGAAAGAGTCTGTCTGCTCCTCGGGATGGGTGAGCAACACGTTGGGGGCCCAGATGCTCTGGCGATCTTCTTCAATGGGACTAGTCTACGTCAGTATCAGCAATGACTCCAAGCTTGCTGCGACCTATGCAAACGCACCATAAGGTCGAAATGATCTCCCTTCACGGGAAGCATTTGCGTGACATCTTGGTCGTCTAGGCTCAAGACCCAACCATTGCTGCAGCTTTGCTGTCGTTCCATAGAATATGCAAGCCAAAACGTGTTTCTTCGCACTTCAGCCTCCGTAAAATCTCGAGGTTGTGGCAAGATAGACGGTGTCCGAATTGAGTCTGAGATAGAGTGGAACGGAGGGGATACGTAAAGCCCCAATGGCACGAGGGCCCGCAATGCTTGCCCGACGGTCATGAACACCTAAGGCAAGAAAGCTATTTGACTAACTCTCGTAAAGAATCAACGAGACGCACCTCGACCCATCTGCACAATTCACGGTGCATGTTACCAGCGATGACGGAGATGCAAATGGAAACACTTACTTTGCATGACACCAGTACCACCAGCAGACGATGAGCAATGCTGTTCGCCGAATCAAAACAACGAATCACGGAGGGAAATGCCCGTCAACTCACCTTGGACGTTCTCTAACAGTCGGTGGCCCAGGTTGATGTTTTTATCTGCTGATTGCTTCGCAAGCCTGATCTGTTGCTCAGGGAAAGAGTCGACGTGATCCTTTGGCTTGTATCGTTCGCCAAATATCTCGTCTGAGGAGGCTTCAGAGTCGCTGCCGGAAGTATTTGCGAACCCCAGAAACGTACCAGGCGCCATCTGCATCATGTTGGACTGAGAAGTCGGAGAGATAGCTATAGTGTAGAGACTGGCCATAGCACAGATAGCGTGCAGCACGGCTGGGCAGGGGAACTTGGGGTGGGAGGGCGGCAAGATCAGAGAGGCCATGAACGTCGGGGCATGGAAAAGCCTTGAGGCATGTGGATGGAAAGCGAAGAAAACATCAATACTGGTTTCGATAAGGGACAAAGTATGAGCTGTAATAGTAATATTGAACAGCCAGTGATTATGCTTACAGGTGGCGGAGTAGAGTGGGTGGAGGAAGATTTTGAGGCCAGCCAGGGTAAATCACCTCATAAGGAGGATTAGATGTCGGGGAGTCAGAGTTGGCGGCAGGAACTATGGTTGCACCGGCGTTTTGCTGCCCAAAGATGTTACTTTCCGATGGGCTTGAATTATTAGGATAAATGTTGATATCCACTTGAGCGTTGTAATTTGTGATGTCGTCCTGGAAGGACTTGGTGCCGAGCAAGGAAGTATAGCCGCCGTTGGGCAGGCTGGAAGAGGCGGTGCCGTTAACGAGAGTGGGAGGCGTCGCAGGGCCGCCAAACGAGGGGGAATTCGGGTCGACGACAGGGGAGGAAGAGAAGTTGGACTGGGATGACCTGGAGTTTCCCCTTTCCCTGAGCAATGCTTCAAGCTCATCTAGATGTAAGACATGAATACGGATATAGATGACGTCTACGGCACAAAACAAGACTTACTGATTCTGTTCTCAAGCTTCTCATAGCGGTTCTTGGGGGGTTCTTGTGGGCCTAAACTTCCAGGCACTAGGGCAGAAGGCATCAAAATAAAGAAGCATCGAGGAGGAGGGTGAACGGGATGTCACCGTCGTCGTAAGTGCACTGGGGCGATTCAGGCAATAAGATGCCAGGGGGGGAATGGGCGGTGGCATGGGCATGAGAGCGAACGCATGTAGAACATGGCCTGTTGGCGTCACTAGTAAAGGGCAGGACGCAGAGTTAAAGGACAGAGGGCCGGGCATCGGGCACGGATATACCATTTCTTCAGAGAAGATGAGTATGCAGAAGAAGGAAAGCGGAAGATTTAACGGACCAGTTTTCGCCGGCGACATTGATGACAGGCCTAATGAGAGGGAAGGTAAGACAAAGAAAGAGGGGCGAGGAGTGGAAAGGACCTGGTTGCGCTTGAGGACATTAGGATGACCGCCGCTAGCCGAGGACGACGCCGAGGCCGATTTCTGTGATTGAACTTTTGGCATGATGAGATGGGAGACGTTATATTTGCCAGCCGGTCCTAGGTCGCCTACAACACCACCCATGACGTAATCACTAGCCCTCTCTTCTCTTTCCACCCCTATGCGCTCTCTTTTCTTCATCGCCCCCGCCGCCGTCGCCGTCGCCGTCGCCGTCGCCGCAGTACCAGCCCCCACTACCTTCTGCACAGTCTCTTTCAATGGCTTCCAGCTTTTAACCCACCCTCTTAATCCACACGACGTGCATGATGTCCCCAGCCTGCTGCGTATCCTCGCCGACGCTCTACCACGCGGCTCCACCCTTCACCGTCTCTCTGACGGCGAAGCTGCCTTTCAATTTCCTGACATCGTCCCCGCCGCCGTCACCGTCACCGTACCTAGTTCCACATTTGGCATTGAGGACTTTATCGCCGTTGGGCAGCTTAGGTCCAGTGAAGTCTGCAAGGCAACACAACGCGACATGTCCGGCGTCCTTCACCATCTCGCCAGCACTGTCGAGAAGACCCGCATCAACGCGCTGACCGCGTATGGCCGCCCCGTCACTGTTTATATCTCCATCCCAGGCTTCGCCATCTCCCAGTACACACCTGGCTCTGTGCGTATACTCACCACCGTCTGTCGGTGATTGCTCACACACGCATAATAGCCCTTGAAGGTCGGGTCAAGTCACGGTTTATGAAGCCATTTACTATATCTCCCCATACATATTCACGGCAGCATCACTATATAGCCATCATTATGGTCTAGCATGTATCCTTATTCCTATGTAGCAGCACTAATCCGGTACTCCGGTGTTTCTGGATATAACGTAATTTCCCCGCAGGATTGTAGTATCGGCATCTTAGATTATTGGGATATACTATTTTGCAGCAGCAGACGAATGGGTCCGGATTATTAGAACATTCAAACGAAAGATCAAGAGATTACGTTGAAACACAAAGTACATGGGACGGAACAGATAGCAGATAGTTAATAATGAAATAGGGTCAACAGGGGGTCCCAGGCACGCGCTAACGTGGATTGAACAGATCCAAAGCTGCAAACGCATCAGTGACGTTCGAAATGTCGACCACCGCATTAGAGG
>QLPN01000696.1:0-19285 GCA_003314395.1 Albatrellus ellisii
AGCTATGTATACTTTCACAGATGATGCTTTATAATTCAATGTTGCAATGCAACAGGTTTTTACACTAGTCTATTTAAGAATGGGAGCATGGTCATTAGTTAAAAACTCCACGTGGTTTTTCTCGCTTACCTGACTCCACTCCAATTGTGCGCACAGCAGCGCAGCATGTGTGGGTGTCACAGTGCCAGCACAAGTGTCTGGCTTTTTTTCAACCACTCGCGCTGCTGCCCCCATGCTGCATGTCCTGCCTGCCCCACCCATGTCCTTTCAAGATGACATGGGTGATTGGTATGTCCTCCTGTGCCCACTCACACGCCCGCATCGCCGCTGTGTGAACAGCGAAGCAGCATGCTGACTCACTGCCCACGTCCACTCAAGACAACACGGGCAACTGGTACATTCCTCCTATTCCCACCCATGTGCCCACGTCGCCGCTGTATGAACAGCACGTGGCCACTTGCTGCTGACCCTGCGACGTGCAGATATGCTCTCTGCAGGCCTTGACATGGGTCACATGATCGGCACTACCATTATCTTCTGGTGCATCCCCCCTCTCTCCCTCCCTCCTTCTGAACCCACTCACTGCAAAACTAGGAACTGCAGCCTGCAATACCCATGGAATGGAAATGTCGGGCTCAGGCTTGGTGGGGTGCATGTTTTTTCTTTTTGAGTGTGGGGACAGGGTCACTGAACGCATGTGGGTGATACAGGTAACACCATATATGCCACGATGGTGGATGCGCTTGGCACGCTGCTCAAGGTGCTGCCCCCAGATAAGATGTTTAGGTGTGCCCTTTTTTCTCCTACTCCTTACTGCTTACTGACACCTGCACGCCCACATCACCACTGTGTCAACAGCACGCAGTCCCCTACTACCTGCGCTGCTGCAGTACAAATAGCATGCCGCACATGGCTCAGTACCACACCCCCACCATGGTGTGCCCGACAGGCACTGCGTGGCTGAGGTGCCAGCTAGCAACTGCACAGTGCATGAGGCCGCGTGGGCCTGCACCGCCCCTTGCTTACCCACCTGCACCTGCATATGTGCCTGCGCCGCCGCTGTGCCAGCACAGCATGGCAGCTTTCTTGCCGCCCACGTCCACTCAAGACAACGTGGGCAACTGGTATGTCCTTTCTCCCATTCTCATCCATGTGCCCACATCACTGCTGTCTCCACAGTGTGCCACCCCCTGTCCACCCACGCTGCTGCTGTACAATTGGCGCGCAGCCACCACTTGCCCATGCTGCTGCTGTGCCAATACAGCACGGCCATGGCCTCCTCACCCATGCCACCGCTGTACCAGCACAGCGTGGCAACTTGCCTGCCCGCCCTGCCTGCGTCCACTCAAGACGACGTGGGCTATTGTGGTACATACGTCCTATTGTGCCCACTCATGCGCCCGCATAGCTGCCGTGTCAACAGCGCGCAGCCACCACCTGGCCACCCATGCCACATCTGTGCCAACACAGCACGGCCACCACCTCCTCGCCCACGCCACCACTGTACCAGCACAGCGCAGCAACTTGCCCACCCGCCCCACTCCAGACAATGCGGGCGTAGGGACGGCAGTGACCTGGACGGATTGTGCGTGGGCTCATGAACACTACGTGGGTGGTTCTCAGCTTCCTCGAGCTGCTTCACTCATAATTTCTTCCCTCGGCTTCATTCATGACTTGCTGGCAGCCATCCTCAGGCCAGATGCCGTGCATGGCAAGCCTCTTGACATGGACCAACATTCCAGGCTGTTTGGCAATGCACACATTCCAACTGAAGTAAGTAGTGCATTCATTTTCAACCATCTGGCATGAGATTCACTATCAGCATAGAGATGATGGTTGCCTCCGACTCAAAACACATCGTCGTCCACTGTGGACAGTTCTGTAAGCCAGCACCATTTGTGTGCCCTTGCATAGTAAAGTAATTTCTTGGTTGTAGATTGGTTTGATGTGATCAATGACCAAAGTGCACTGAGCGCGACGCCCTCCATATCCTGCAAGCCATTGTATCAGATGCTGATGAACTGCCCACCTCAGAGGTAGCTATATTCATGTGGACAGTTGTGAAAGCAAGCCACTGATCACAGACACAGCAGGTCACTCACAATTTGATTGTCATCCCCTACCTCCCGCACCGCCGCTGTATGAATGGTGCGTGGCCACTACCACCCCGCCCACAATGCGGCCACTCTACCAGCACAGCACGGCAACTTGCCTGCCTGCCTGCCCCACCTGCATCCACTCAAGACGATTGGTATGTTCCTCCCTCCTTCCGTCTTGCTCTCGCTCTCATGCTCTCTGTCCCTCTCGCCCCCTTCCCTCCTTTTTCACAGTCTCCTGCCTCCTTCCCATGCCACTGCTCAACACAGTGCGGCTACTGTGCTAAACTCCTGTGCCCACCTGCACGCCCACATCACCACTGTCTCAACAGTGCATGGCCCCCCACCCATTGGTGCTACCGCTGTATGTATTTTTTTTTGTTTTTTGTTTTTTTGTTTTTTGTTTTTTTTTGCTGCTGAGCACATACTCCACGCCCACCCCATCCGTGTCCATGGCCATGTGCGTGTGCCACCACTGCATATACATGTACTAGGTGGGGCAAAAAAGGTGCCCATCATCCTGCCCACACTGCCGCGGCGGGTCTTGCTGTCACCCAAGCTGCCGAGCGAATTCGATGTCCTACCCATGTGCCCACGTCGCTGCTGTGTCAACAATGCATGGCCGTCTACCCGCCTGCGCCGCCGCTGTATGAACAGTGTGGCCACCACCTCCTCGCACATGTGGCTGCTACATGGACCTCCGCACATTCCTCCTGCGCACGTGCACTGCACTGTGCTGGTGCATGCCGGCAGATGAATGTTGTACCCCCTTTTTCCTTTCTTTCATTTATCCTCAACTTACATTGGAACCCTGAACCTCCTTACAACATCACAGGCATGTGTTCTGTCAACAGAACAATCAATTATATTCAACTTTGTCCCTATTCTTCATCCATTTCTGTTTGCATCTATCATTCTTTCCCTTTATTCTCTGTTCCTACATATATCTACAACTGTGATCATGTCTTATTAGTTGATATTTCAATGCAACAGGTGTTTACTCTTTTGACATTTTGCAAATCTCTTGGTGAGTTCTGTTGATACTATCTTTTTCAACAATAACATGTTAGGCAGAATGTTCAGACTATGTTTTTTTGTATTGAATCATGCTACTGTATCCATGACTATCATTGTGCCTGCAAGTAGGCTGGGTACTTTGGCTCCACAATCATGTTGGTCTTTGACTTTCTTCTATTTTTATGCATCTACACTTAAATGCTTTGGCAATGTTAATTACCATGTTTTTCTCTTTTATTTTCTGACAATCATCTCATTCATGGGTGCAGAGTTCCTGGGTTGATGGACAGGGACATGTATGAGTAGTGACCATTGTCAGTACAATCCACCTGCACAAGCCTTGCTAATGGGTATGTTTGGGTATGGGTATGGGTATCATTCTATTGGTTTTCTGGTCTGCAATAGTAACCATACAGTTGATGTTTCTGTTCTACTTTGTGTTTTCACAGTTTAAGAGGTTTCTTCTTCTATCTATTTGTAATCTACAATACTACTGCATGCCATCATTTCTATGGGTATGGATTTTCATGAGTGATAGCCAGTGATGATCAACAGGGATGGGGACAGGGATGGGGACAGGACAGGGACATAGACAAGGTCTGTAGATTACTGTTTCATTTAATTTTCTGTTGCAATATGCTATGTATACTTTCACAGATGATGCTTTATAATTCAATGTTGCAATGCAACAGGTTTTTACACTAGTCAAAAAGAAATGGAGGCATCCATTCAAAATATTAGCCAAGATCTTGCTATTGAAGCAGAAAAGAAGAAGTTGAAGAAGAATTTCAAAGACATAGTACCCAAAGCATATCATCATTTCAAACAGGTATTTGACAAAGAAGCTTTCAATTCTCTTCCTACAAGACATCCTTGGGATCATGCTATTGAACTTAAACCAGGTGCAAAACCATCAGCTAGTAAAGTCTACAATCTTTCCTTGGATGAACAAAAACAATTGGAATTGTTTATTGAAGAGAACTTGAAAAGTGGTCATATTTGTCCTTCGAAATCTCCCATGGCATCACCTTTCTTCTTTATCAAAAAGAAATCTGGAGATCTTCGACCTGTTCAAGACTATTGCAAGCTCAATGACATAACAATCAAGAATAGCTATCCTCTTCCTCTTATTTCAGAATTGATTGATCATCTTTGTGGAGTGAGGTACTTCACAAAAATGGATGTTCGTTGGGGCTATAACAATGTCAGGATCAAAGACGGTGATGAATGGAAAGCTGCCTTCATCACTAACAAAGGTTTGTTCGAACATTTGGTCATGTTCTTTGGTCTCTGCAACAGCCCCACCACCTTCCAAACAATGATGAACCACTTGTTCTGTGGTCTTATCTCATGAGGAGTTGTGGTGGTCTATATGGACAACATCCTGATATTTACAGCAACATTGGAAGAACATCACAAGGTTACACAGGAAGTTCTTCAAATACTCGCAGATAACAAGTTTATCTCAAACCAGAGAAATGTGAGTTTGAACAAACATCCATTGACTTCCTTGGCCTGAAGATTTCTTTTGACAAGATTGCTATGGATCCAGTCAAGGTCCAGGGTATCAAAGACTGGCCAACTCCACAGAACCTTCATGATGTCCACTCATTTTTGGGCTTCTGCAACTTTTATCGCTGCTTTATTCTTGGGTTTTCTTATATTGCTAAACCCTTGAATGAGCTTATGCAGAAGGATATCAAGTGGCATTGGAATGACAAACAGCAGTTGGTATTCACTCGTTTACAAGATGCTGTGTGTTCTGAACCAGTTTTGGTTTTTCCAGATGAACAGTATCCATTCAGAGTTGAAGCGGATAGTTCTGGTTATGCCACTGGTGCAGTTCTTTCACAGCTTCAACAGGATAACAAGTGGCACCCTGTTGCTTACCTCAGTAAGGGTTTGTCGCCTGCTGAGCGTAACTACAACATATATGACAAGGAGATGTTGGCCATCATTCGTGCTCTGGAAGCATGGCGCCATTACCTTGAAGGTTCCATTCACCCAGTTCAGGTCATCACTGACCACAAGAACTTGGAATATTTCATGATGGCACAGAAGCTCAACCATTGTCAAGCACATTGGTCTCTTTATATGACTTGCTTCCAAATCAATATGGTCCACAAACCAGGCTCTGCCAATGTTCGCCCTGATCTCCTCTCGAGATGTTCAGACCATAAGAAGGGGGTAGAAGATGACAACAAAAACACCATCTTGCTCAAGCCAGAATTTTTCAAACACAAAATTTCACTTGCAGCACTTAGCCCTCCTATCTTGAAGAAAATCATGGATGCACAGAAAGAAGATCACAACTACAAAGTTTGGGACAAGTTGGATGCAGACTTGAGGAAAACTGCAGTATTCACACGATGGAGTGAAGATGAAAAGAAGACGCTCTTTTATGATGGGAAACTCTACGTCCCAGAAACAATGTACACCAAACTGATGAAAACTTGCCATGATTCACCTCTAGCAGGACATCCAGGTTACAAGAAAACTTTGGAAATGGTTTGACAACATTTCTGGTTCCCAAACATGGTGTCATATGTGGAGAAATATGTCAAAGGATGCGATTTATGCCAAAGGACAAAGACTTTCCCAGCCAAACCTCAAGGAGAGTTGACACCTAACAAAATTCCTTCATGTCCTTGGCAGATCATTTCCACAGATCTCATCATCAAATTGCCTGAAAGCCAAGGCAATGATTCTATTCTCATGGTCGTGGATCATTTCACCAAAATGATTCATGCTATTCCAACAACAGAGACAATTACAGCAGAAGGAGTTGCACGTCTTATGAGAGATCATGTTTGGAAACATCATGGTCTTCCAGAAAAGGTGTTATCAGACCAAGGACCTCAATTCACATCACAAGTCATGTGTGAATTAAATCATTTACTGGGGATTCAAACAGCTATGTCTACAGCTTATCATCCTCAGACAGATGGACAAACAGAGCAGATAAATCAAGAAATAGAGCAATATTTCCACATTTTTATAAACCATCAACAAAACGACTGGGCAAGCTGGTTGCCTATGGCAGAATTCACTTACAATAATCATGTCCATTCAGCAACAAAATACTCACTGTTCATGCTGAATTATGGACAAGATCCTTGAATGGGCCATGAACCTCGTACATCTACCAAGATTGACTCAGTGGACAAATTTGTAGCAGGGCTCAAATGTATCAGAGAAGAAGCAGAGGTGTTGTTGAAGAAAGCAGCTGATGATATGAAGAAGTTTTATGATGAACATAGAGGCAAAACTCCCGTCTATGCCATTGGAGATAAAGTTTGGCTTGAAGCTACCAATATATTGATACTGGCAGGCCGATGAAGAAACTGGATCACAAACGTCTTGGACCATATGAAGTACTTGAAGTACTTTCAAATAATGCATACTGTCTCAAACTCCCCAAGATGATGAAGATCCATCCAGTTTTCCATGTTGTCAAACTTCATCCATATGTCAAAAATGTTATCATTGAAAGAGAGATTTGTCCTCCCCCTCCTCCTATTATCAAGAATGGTGTTGAAGAATATGAAGTCGAAGAAATTCTCAATAGTCATCTCTCTCATGGTAAGATTCAATATCTGGTCAAATGGAAGGACTACCCCACAGAGGAGAATTCTTGGGAACCTGCTTCAGTATTGATGGAAGATGTTCCTGATATGCTAAAGAGGTATCACAAAGAACATCCTCAAGCAGTACATTTGGTAGCCATTTATTCCCTTTACCAGATGGAATATTCACTGGAGATGATGGCTCAACCACATTATGCTCAATGACTTCATGAAGAAATGCCTATCATTACCCCACCCATTCTTGATGAAGGATATGAGGAAGTACCATTTGGCATCATTGAAGATGAGGATGACTTTACAGAAGAAGATGATGATGGAGTTATTACTCCTAAATCCTATGAAGACTTGAAAGAATTACCCAAGTCATCATCCATCATCCCTCTCTCCATCACTTTTTGCTGGCATCCCTTTCAAGTCAATGGAAGGAGAAGAAGAAGATATTTGCCATGCATGTTCATCTCCATTCTTTGCTTGTCAAGATGTCTCGCCTTAAGAAGGGGATATTTGTCAGGCCGTTATTATTTCCCCTATTTTTCTCTTCACTTTTCTCTATTTTCTTATGTCTATATCATCATAAATCTTACAATCGCTCCTGATCTATTGAAGCGATTCCCACAGTCATGTACTCTTTCTCTTCATCTTTATCAGCTGATGATGCATATGTCATCCAATCTCTGATCAACCTGTTCTATTTTTAGTTATAACTCATTTTCTCACACTTACTGCACATGCTCACCAATTCTTCTCACACCTGCTGCAGAGTATCACCAATCACTCCCACAGTTACTGCGGAGCCTCAGTCAGCACTGATGCATCCCCTCTATTATTAGATATGATGTCATTACTTTACTTCCTCATTCTCCAGCCCTATACTGTACTGCATGGTCTGTGCATGTTCTAGGGTACTATATATACATAGGACTCCTAGCAGTTTATTCCCCAGTTCTGATCATCTGGGATATCCACTAGGTACAGTACTCCTTCCTCCTCTTATTTACTATACACTAATACATCTGGGATATCCACTAGCTTAAGTGCAATTATCCTTTGTTTTAGTATTTCTTCAGTTGTTTGGCTTCGGCTTTGCGTTGGCCTCACACCACAAGGTTGTGGCCAGGTGGCAGATTGACTAGATCCCAGGTGTGTAGAGATTTTAGTGAATCCAATTCCTCATTGCATGCAGACCTCCAGGAGTCATTGTTGGGACCAGAGAGTGCTTGCTTCAGAGTGAGTGGGTCATGTGTGACAGGATGGGAAAGGAGAGTTGAAAGTGATGATCCAGCTTGTGGCATGGCAAAAACATTGTTGTTGTTGTTGTTGTTGTTGTTGTTGTTGTTGTTGTTGTCACTGTCAAGGCCCCCCTTGCCCAAAATGTCAACAAACTCACATGGTTCATATGTGCTGTCCTGAAAATGAGCAGGACAACATGTGAGGCAGTCAGAGCATTGAACAACAGGTCTACCCCCTTAGATGAACTGCAAGTGAGCCTGCTGATGACCAGGAGAGGCTGGAGGATGATGCCAGCATGGTGCAGGAGCACTGGGCTCAAGATGTGCAGTGCGATGGGCATGAATGCATGGAGGAGCAGCAGTAGAGGAGGGAGCATGCGGGGGAGTGACAGGTGTATCAAGGGCAACAGCTGGAGGTGAGGCAGAAGGACCAGCATCTTCCATGACAGAACCATCAGGCAGGACAGGAGCAAGTGGAGGAGCAGTAGCAGGTTTGGGAGGAGAAGTGGGCACTGCAGGGGGAATGACAGGTGTGTCAATGTGAACCATGTCATGACCAGGGCTGTCACTGTCAGTAGAGTCATCATCATTGCTATCAGAACTGTTGTCATCAGCACTGGGCAATACATGTGGAGGCAGGGGAAACATGTTGAGGACAGATGGATGGACAGTGTCATCACATGCTGGGAAGACATCTTCCTGAAAAACAATGTCACAACTGGTGATGATGCAGTGTGTGACCTTATCCCAGAACAACCACCCCTTTGTACCTGACTAGTAACCAACAAAGGTGAAGGGTCACGAGTGGGGCTCAAGCTTGGTTTGCTGCTGATCAGGGACCTGCACCCAGGCATGGCAGCCAAAAACTCATATGTGGGAGACATTGGGAGGTGCATCCCCAGGGGACCATAAGGCAGTAGGGGTGAGCCAACCCAAGCAATGCATAGGTGAAAGGTTGTAGGTGTGCATGGCAGCATGCACAGCCAGTCCCCAGAAACCACCTGAAAGACATGCTTGATGGAGAAGGGAAAGTGCATGTTTGAGGATGGAATGGTTCCAATGCTCAGCCTGCCCATTTTGTTGCAGAGAGTATGGTACAGTCTGCTGATGCTCAATGCTGTTGTCCAGAAGCATGGTGCTAATGGTGGTGTTGATGTATTCCCCCCCTCAGTCCATACAAAGGATGACAGGATAGTGACCAAAGAGGGTATGAGAGTGGGCAAGGTAATGATGCAATGCTTCTGAAAGCTGGTCTTTATGCTGCAGAGGGTAGACAACCCCAAACCCAGAGTAGTCATCTAAGAAGGTAGCAAAATACAAAGACCCCAAAGTGATGGAAGCAGTGCCAAGAGGCCCAACCAGGTCAGAATGGACAAGGTCCAGAATGCCAGTAGCATGAGAGCATGAAAGGCAAAAAGATGTGCAAGGGAACTTGCCTTGCAAGCATCTGACACAAGGAGAGTCAGGGGAAGAGGTGATTGGTGGAGAAAAACCAGACAGCTGAGTTGGTTGGATGCACCATACCACTGCTTCTGATAGGTACCCCAGATGCTTGTGCCATAGGCAAATGGAGGGAGTGGGCATGGTGTGTGTATTGAGCACAGGCAAAGTAGAGAGTTTTAGCCAGTAAGTACCATTCTGGAGGAACCTGATGCTGAACTGCTGTCCATCTTTGGAAATGATGCAAGCACCACTCTCATAGGTGATGTGGAATCCTAAGCGATCCAACTTGCTGATGGAGAGGAAGTGGCCAGATGTGGAGGGGATGTGTAAGAGACCAGAGAAGGTGAGGGACACAGACATGCCATTGGGTAGCACATGAGCCATTGTACTACTTCCTTTGCTGACACAAGCTATCATGGACCCATTACCCACAGTGACATTGCAAAAGGTTAAGGGTTTGTAGGTTGTGAAGTCTGATGATGAGTATCATGTGCACATGATGCTGGAAAACAACCATCAGCAACATCAGGCAAACACAGTGACATTAATGCACTGCATGTGACAATCATCTGCAGTCACATTAATCACCAATTTGTTTAGGCATTGGATGATAGGACTCGGTTTGGCTGATGAGGAGCAGGATTGATAAAATGTGTAGGCTGAGATGTGGTCCATAGAGTCACAAGTCATGAAGTCAGCATTTGGTGCAATTGGTGCTTTTCCTATTTTGCTCATCCATACTTTAATTGTCATGTCCAGACTCCATCTCATTGCAAATATCCCTATGATTGACCCTATGTTGTAAATTTTCTGTTTTGTTTTGTTGTGCTCCTGTCTTGGAGCTAGACTTGTATTTAAATGGCACATTGTCTGTCAGAAAGAATAGATTTCCCCTGCCCACAATTTGACTTCTCCTACCCATCTGAGTCCTTCTGTGATTAAGCATGTTCTGGCCTTCCCTCCACATGTCTTACTGTCAAGAAAGTGCATGTTCCTTGTAGGTCGTGTCTATTACTGTGTTGCATTCCCCATTGCATTGTGTTGTGTTGCAGTCTATATTGCATTGCATTTTGTCTCCATTGTGTTGTGTTCTCTATCATGTTCTCCCTTGCATTGCATTGCATTCTCTTTATTGCATCATATCACCTGTTTGTTACATAAGTTGCATTTCCCTTTGTTGTCCCAGTTGTGTCACACTATCACACTTATTGCTCTTAACTACTAACTCTCTTTACCTTGGTGTCTAGAGAACCTTATGGCTCACCCTCCAGCAATTGTTGTGGTTGTGGTTGGTTTTTCCCTTCAGCCCAGCACAGCACTCATCATATTGGAGCCCACCACAAGGGTCTGCAAGTCAAGATTACATCTAGACACCACTACAACCTTTGTTCACAAAGATGTACAAGTTCACTGACAATTGAAGTGCTCTGAGATGAACTAGAGCAACTTGTTGGCCCATCACACAATTCACCACCTTCCACACATCCCCTGCTCACAGAAGAAGAGCTAATCGTTACCCCACACACTTCATCTCCCATAGACTCATCATTCTTCTCAGCATCCAGTGCTTTATCATCACCTTTGTTGATCTCAACTATAACCCCAACCCCATCCCACCAAACCAATCACCAATCCCTTTCACATACACCACCCCATATCACACCAATGGCAACTCAGTACACAATGCCTGCATGAGGTGACAGAACCACACTGAAATTTGACCTGAAGCACCCCACAACCTCCAACAATATTTTGAAGATCTCAAATTCCACTTCAATCTCACACAAATTCAAGACAACCAAACATGCAAAATTCACATGTGATGCTATGTTGACATAGATGTCCAGGACCTCTGGGCAATGCTGCCAACATACAAAGATACCACTAAAACATATGAAGACTTCAAAGCAGAGATATATGAACAATACCCTGGGTCTGAGGTCACTTGCAAGTGGACCCATGTGGATCTATCCTTTCTTATACAAGAGTGCCAACTATTGGGTATGCAGTTGTTAGGCAACTTTGGTGACTACCATCACCAGTTTGTAGTCATCACAGGTTTCCTGTGGAGTGCCCAGTGACTCTCAGAATATGAGCAGGGTAACCACTATGCTGAAGGCTTCTCACCTAGTCTGTGGGAACACATCACTCTACATTTACAGATTGTTCTGCTGCAGCATGACCATGAGAATTCATATCCACTCAAGGACATAGAAGCAGCAGTGCACTATGTACTTCACGATACAATGTTGGTGATTCACACAACAGGCACAATGCCATCTGCGACTACTTCTACTACCTCACCGCCCACTACTAACATTAAAATAGAACCACCCAGAGTACTGGATATGGACACTTGGGCTCAGGTGATTGCCAGAGTGCTCAAGTCCCAACATGTGACACATCCACAACAGCAAGGTACCACACCACTGTGCAAAAATGGTAATGGGTGCAATTTCTGTGGTGAGACAAATCACTATATTCACAAGTGTTTGGTCATCAACAACTACATCATGCAGGGTAAAACCAGTCATAATGCTGATGGAAAAGTCATTCTGCCTACAGGGATCTTTGTACCTAGAGGCATCACAGGATGATGGTTGTGCAACCATGTCAACAAGTGGCATCGCCAAAATCTGGGAAATGTCAGCACTGGACAGATGATGCTCAATGTGCAGGTGATGAATGACCATGCCTCTGGTAGTGATGGTGCCAGCTTGTATCAGCTGCTGAAGGACAAGTGTATCATGAATTTAGAGTGCAAATTGTATAACTTGCATCACATGCAGGTACCATTCCAGCCTACCATCCAGATGTGAAGACAATGCACAGAAGAAAATCTAGCAGCTGATGACAATTCACATAATGCACTGGAGGTACCTCCACCTCGACAGTATAACTCATGCACATCACAGGCAACTCAGGAGTCAACACCTCCTCAAGCTGAGACTACTCAGTCAGCAGCCCATAACAATAATGGTCCACCCATTCACCATTTTGCCCAGGTTTGGGATGCAACCATTCCCACACCTGTGTCCATCAATCCCATGCCATCATGCATTGCACCTGCACAGAGAAGACCTGACAATGCATACTGCATGGATCTGCTGATTCATGACAAAGCTCATGCAGCAGAAGTATTCCAATGCACTATGGAAATGCCAATAACTATCACCCACCATCAGCTTTACTCCATTGCCCCAGAAATCTGCTACCAAGCTCAGGAGGTGATGATGGCAAAGAAAGTTCCTGTTAATCTGGTCCCCATGGCAGCTGCAAACTACATGGAGGATGATGATGATGATGATGATGATGATGATGATGAAAACAACACCATCAATAGCTATGCTCAGACCATCTCCAATGAAAAGGGTTGTCACATAGTGCATGGTATGCTGTGTGAATTTGAAGAAGTGGTCACATCTAGTCAGTGTGGCAAGCCTATCATTGTCCCCAACCTGTATAAAGTGTACCTTTGTGAGTTTCCACCTGGCCAGCTGCCAGACTCACTCATAGTCATGAAAGAGTCAGCATCACTGCATTCCATATTGCTGTTGGTCAACAACAATCAACAAATCATAAGCATAATTGATCCAGGGTGCCAAGTGATCATGATGTCAGAGGAGGTTTGCCATTTGCTTGGCCTAATTTATGACCTGAGTGTGGTCTTAAATATGCAGTCAGCAAATGGTGAAGTTGACAGGTCACTTGGCCTCACCCATAACATTCCATTTTTATTTAAAGACATCACATTATATTTGCAGGTTCATGTCATCCACAGTCCAGCATACAACATCCTACTAGGGCAACCATTTGACATATTAATGCAAAGCATTGTTCACAACTTTGGTAATGAGGATCAGATGATCACAATCCATGATCCTAACACAGGGTCATTGGTGACTGCTGATGCTACCATGTGGGTCCTGTTGATTCCAGTTTCACCAAAAAGAAGTATCAGGTTTTTGCGATTCAAGGATCTGACCACACATCAGGGAGATCACAAAAATAACAATGTGTTCATTTGCAACAATCCTGTTCCCATTTTTCAACTTTACACTACAAATCATTCTCTGTCTATGCTTCCAGCTTCTGTTTTTCTCGATTCTTTGGACTCCACTGTTGTCATGTATGGGAAGAGAAAGTATAAGCTGGTAGCAAAGAAAGTGTGCCTGGTTATGGCTGATCTCCTGTTGCATTTTTGCATTATTCACGATATACATGGTGATCCTCTCATGTCTATTTCTATACTTTTACCAAATCCTCCACCATTTATTCCAGTTGGACACTATACTAATGAATGCAGAGATATCATAGACAGAGCACACAAGGGTGACTTCCTTTGGCCTGCTGAGTGCAATCTCATGCATCACTTTATGTGCTTGCAGCACTTGGGTTTTGTGTGGGATGACTCTGAGTGAGGGCATTTCTGGGAAGACTTCTTCCCACCCATTGAGATCCCTGTTGTAGAACACAAGCCTTGGGTATGGTCCAACATTCCCATTCCACCAGGTATCTACAATGAAGTTTGTCACCTTATTACCAAAAAGATAGCAGCCAGTGTCTACAAGCTGTCCAACTTGTCATATTGATCTTGCTGGTTTTGTGTCATCAAAAAGGATGGTACCAGCCTTTGGATTGTGCACAGCCTTGAACTGCTTAACATGGTGATAATCCAACACTCCAGTGTACCCCCATTCACAGACCTTCTCACCAAGCAATTTGCAGGTCACATCTGTGGTGTGACATTGGATCTATATGTTGGCTATGATGAGCGATCACTCGTGGAATCATTGCAAGATCTAACCACATTCCAGTCACTGTTTGGCATGTTACACATCATCACCCTTCTGATGGGGTGGACAAATTCTGTTCCTATTTTTCATGAAGATATTACTCATATTTTACAGTCTGAAATCCCACATGTCACAGTACCATTTATCAATGACATACTGGTGAAAGGTCCCAACACTGATTACTGTGACACAGATGGTAAATACAAAACAATTCCTCAGAATCCTGGCATCCAACGCTTCATTTGGGAGCATTTCCAAAATATAAACTGTGTAGTCCAGTGAATGAAGTACACTGGAGGCATGTTCTCAGGGCACAAGACAGTGCTCTGTGCTCCAGACTTCAACATTGTGGGGCACCACTGTACTCCAGAAGGCCATATTCCTGAAGAATTGTGCATCATGAAAATATCCAGTTGGAGTCCTTGTCACAATCTCTCTGATGTTTGTGCATTCCTCAGCACTGTTGGCATCCTTTGCATCTTTATTTGCAATTTCACACATCACACTCACACTCTCACCATGCTCACTCATAAACTCCAACCCTTCATCTTCAGTCCAGAGCAGCTAGCAGTGCAAGAAGATCTCAAATAAGCCATTCTCTCATTGCCCATGCTCAGACCCATTGACTATCATTCACCTGCACCTGTTATCCTCTCAGTCAACACCTCATATATTGTGGTCAGCTTTATCCTCAGCCAAGAAGATTCAGAGAACACTGGGTGACACTATTTTGTGTGTTTCAGCTCAATAACATTTAATGATCAAGAGTCATGCTTTTCACAAGCCAAGCTTGAGATCTATGGCTTATTCCACACCCTGCACACATTAAAACTCTATCTCATAGGCATTTGAAACCTCTTTGTCAAAGTTGACACCTGGTACATAAAAGGCATGCTAACCAATCCAGACCTTGCACCTTCTGCAAGTATCAATAGGTGGATTATCAGCATCCTAGCATTTCACTTCATGCTTGTGTATGTACCTGGTGCAGTCCACAGTCCTGATGGACTGTCATGGAGGCCCTCACAGCCTGGTGATACTCCTGAAGCCAATGATGAAGAGGAATTTGATGAATGGATTGACTGCTTTTACAGTTTCATGCATATTATTAACCCACCATTCCGGTGTCTCCACACTACTTCCCAATTTCTCACCATGTTAGCTAACAGTATATTGGATTCTCCAGCAGAGGGTGATACAGTATTGCAACCAAATGGTGAAAACATGCCTACAGACCTGATCCTGTGTAATACTGCAGTGCTGCAACAAGATGAGCAGCTTCTCACTGTTTGCACATGGCTGGAAGACTTACAGTGCCCCATCAATATTGATGATGCACAGTATGCGAGATTCATATGCTATTGTACTGAATTTTTCATGGTCACAGGCTGGCTCTGGCAAAAAGGCCTGCATGGCCAGCACAAAGCAGTCCTCTTTTATGAGGAACAATTACCAATTCTGTGATCTGCACACAATGATATTGGTCATCAAGGTATTTATGCAATGTGTGCATTGATTCATGAATGCTTCTGGTGGCCTCAATTGCTGTGAGATGTCACCTGGTTTGTGCAGATGTGTGATATCTGTCAATTGCAGCAGATTAGGAACATCTTGCTGCCACCAACAGTTGTGATGCTGGCACCCTTATTCACCAAAATGTATGTGGATTCCATGCACATGCCTCCATCTGGTGGATATAAGTATATTGTGCAAGGACATTGCTCACTCACACATTATCCCAAGTTTTGCATGCTGCACTCTGAGACAGTGAAGTCCCTCAGCAACTGGATATTCAAAGATATCCTTTGTTGCTGGGGAGCACTTATGGATATTGTGTCCAACAATGGTGCACTGTATGTGCTAAGAGTGGCCTATTGGATGGTCTTAGGGAATGTCTATAATGTTACTCCTGGTAACCAGGGTTTGGATTTGGGCTTGATGAATGTTATAGAAGTTCCTGATGACGATGAAAATTGGGATCAACAAGATAGTGACGAGGATGATTCCACCAATGATGATACAAGGATCCAGAGTGACAAGTGTAAGATGTCTTAGTGATGTTTAATGACTTTAGAGTTCTTAGACTTAGTTCTTAGAGAGTGAAACGAGGTTGTAATGAGCTAGATCAAGTGCAGTATAAGGGGAATCCCTAGATTGTGAAGTTGACAAGACTGGGGTTTTAAGACTGCCAGTCTGTCAACTATTTATACAAGACTGGAGATCTAAGTATAGTAAAGTTGCGCAGTATTGTGCAGTAAGTACGCATCCATGTGATGTAAATGGCTCAGCCACAAGCACGAAATGAACATGAGATAAACAAAGGTAAATAAGCGCGAGAAAAGGGGGTCCTTGCTAATTGTATAGTAATAGTCCTTAGCAAGTAAATGTTATAATAAAATAAAGAAAGATAAGGAGAAAAAGATAAGTCTAGTATAGTACTTGGAGCTATGCTCACACTTAAGTATGTAAATACTTAAGTACTATAATAGAGAAAAGAAAAGAGAGTCCTTACTAAGTAAAGTGGAGCTAAGCTCACACTTGTAGTAATAATACTACACTTTACTAGTAAGTAAGATAAAGAAAAAGAAAAGAAAAAAGGAAAAAGAAATCATTATGAGGTGCCAAAGCAAGTGCCTCATAACAGTATGTCAAAGTGCTCAATTATTTGGCACAGCAGTATCACATCCAGCATATATGTATCTCTGGTTATAATTCACATGCCAATGGCATTGTTGAGCATCCACATTTCAATGTGTGCCAGGCTTTGTTCAAGGCTGTGGATGGCAACCAGTTGAAATGGTTTCAGGTTGCATATTCCACATTTTGGGCTGACTGTGTTACCATTCATAGATGCATGGGGTGTTCCCCTTATTTTGCAGTTACTGGCACACACCCTATCCTACCCCTTGACATTGCTGAAGCTACATATCTCATTCCATCACTGGATTCCATTTTATCCACCACTGATCTCATTTCTCACAGGGCAATTGCACTCCAGAAGCATCAAGAGCATCTAACAGAACTACACTCCACAGTATTCAAAGCATGATGGGAAGCTGTGGCCAGATTTGAGCACAAATTTAATGTGACTATCCATGATTTCAACTTCCAGCACAGCACTCTCATTCTCATCTGCCACACTGCAATCAAAAAAGCACTAAACCACAAAATGCATCCCCACTACCTTGGACCTCTTATTGTGCTCTCATACAACAAAGGGGGTACATATATACTCTGTGAACTTGATGGTGCAGTTCTCAACAGGCCTGTCATGGCATTTTGTGTTGTCCCCTATTTTGTGTGCCATGTGATTCCCTTGATGACCTTATAGACATCACAACAGATCACCTCTGTCAACTGGAGTCTACTATGTTAGATGAAGTTGAGGAGCAAGTTGCTGAATGTGACTAAAAACATGTCTCTCTTATTTCCTTTCTCTCTTTACTTATTTCCCATCCAGTTTTGCTTATGTGCTCACAAGTCTCTCACTTGTACCATTTGTTTTCCCCTCTTGCTTTAATTCTGCAGAAAATTCTAAATATACAGGAGACAATGAGCATACACATGCACAGTGACCTTTATCCCCTTCCCTTGCCCTTGCCCTTGCCCTTTGCACCACTCACTTTCCACAGTGATGTGCTGCATTCTGGACTCTGCCTCTATACTGCCTCAAGACATGTGCGTACCTCCTCAATTTTGGCCTCAACCATGAGGAGCAATTGGTCAATTGCAAGCTGCTGTCTTTGCAGGGTCATGTGGCACACTTTGTGCCACTGGAGCATCTCCCAGTCTGAGATGGTCACAATGTCCCCACTGCTGTTGCAAGCAAGGTGCCCCAGTGATAGGCCCAGGAGCATGATGGTCAGGGGAGTTCACACTCCCAGTGATGTGCCCATGGTGACTGCATGCCCATGTGTGATGGTGTGACTGGGTCCCACCTCATCACTGCTGCTAAGAGCGGCCTATTGGGCGGTCTTAGGGAAGGTCTAAAATGTTACTCCTGGTAACCAAGGTTTGGATATTGGCTTGATGAACATAATAGAGGTTTTGAATGACGATGAAGAGTGGGATTAACGATATAGTTACGAGGATGATTCCACCGATAACGATATGAGGATCCAGTGTGACTTAGTGTAAGATGTCTTAATAGCTTTTAGAGTTCTTAGACTTAGTTAAGAAAAAGTGAAGCGAGTGGTTGACGAGCTTAGATCAAGCGCAGTATAAGGAGAATCCCTAGATTGCGAAGTTGACAAGACTGGGGTTTTAAGACTGCCAGTTTGTCAACTATTTATACAAGACTAGCGATCTAACTATAGTACAGTTACGCAGTAAAGCGCAGTAATGCGCAGTAAGTAAACAATAAAGCGCAGTAAGGCGCAGTAAGTAACTGTTCATGTGATATAAGTGGCTCAGCCACAAGCGCGAAGTGAACAAGGTATAAACAAAGGTAAATAAAGGCGAGAAATGAGAGTCCTTGCTAATTGTATAGTAATAGTCCTTAGCAAGTAAATGTTATAATAAATAAAAGAAAGATAAAGGAAAAGGATAAGTCTAATATAGTACTTGGAGCTATGCTCACACTTAAGTATATAAATACTTAAGTACTATAAAAGAGAAAGAAAGGATAAGTCCTTACTAAGTAAAGTGGAGCTAAGCTCACACTTGTAGTAATAATACTACACTTTACTAGTAAGTAAAATAAAAAAAGGAAAAGAAAAGAAAAACACAAAACCGTTACGAGGTGCCAAAGCAAGTGCCTCGTAACAACTGCCGCCTGGCACAAAGAGGGGTGAGGTGGCCCACAGGACTGTTATAAGTAGATTGGCATTCTCCACTTGTGGTGGTGCTCTGCAAGTCCTCACTGGTTCCTGCTGACCACTGTGGTTGTACCACACCTTCACAGCATTTGTGCTGGTGTGCACATTTCATGCAGTGCCCCACCTGCTTGTGCCAAAAGCTGTTATGAGGCACTTGCTTTGGCACCTCGTAACGCGTTTTCTTTTTCTTTTTCTTTTCTTTTATCTTACTTACTATAGTAAAGTGTAGTATTATTACTACAAGTGTGAGCTTAGCTCCACTTTACTTAGTAAGGACTTATCATTTTCTTTTCTCTTTTA
>QLPN01000696.1:19420-45260 GCA_003314395.1 Albatrellus ellisii
TCTTTATTTACATCTGTTTACCTCTAGTTCATTTCACGCTTGTGGCTGAGCCACTTATATCACATGGACGCGTACTTACTGCACATTACTGCGCACAATCATTTACTTACTGTGCAATACTGCACAACTTTACTATAGTTAGATCTCCAGTTTTGTATAAATAGTTGACAGACTGGCGGTCTTAAACCCCAGTCTTGTCAACTTCACAATCTAGGGATTCTCCTTATACTGCGCTTGATTAAAGCTCGTTACAATCTCGCTTCACTCTCTCTGAACTAAGTCTAAGAACTCTAAGTCACTAAATGTTGCTAAGACATCTTACACTCGTCACTCTGGATCCTCGTATCGTTATCGGCGGAATCATCCTCATAACCATATCGTTTATCCCACTCTTCATCATCATCAGGAATCTCTATTACGTTCATCAAGCTCATATTCAAACCTTGGTTACCAGGAGTAACATTCTAGATCTTCCCTAAGACCATCCAATAGGCCGCTCTTAGCAAAAGCAGGCACTCTTTGTGCACTGGCACAGACCACATGACCTAATCACCTGTGATTGTGTCAGTCTCAGGACTGAGATTGAGAAGTATGTGCTTACCCACTGAGTTGGACCCATGTATGTCTGCTTGCACCCATGATGCTGTGGCACAACTGTGCCTGTTGTTGCCATCTCAGTCTGCATGTGTTTCACTGGATGAGGTGTCATGCCATCTGTTGTGTCTTCCAACCTGCACTTCACTGCTGTCATCCCAGCTGTCTTTGTGGAAGCTGCCAGCTTGTCCTCACCCTCATCATCATTGTTGTCATTGTCATTGTCATCACCACTGGATGTGTCCTCACTGTTGCTGTTGGCCTCTTGGCTGTCTTTGTTGGCCATGGGTGAACTTCATGGCAGTTGCATGGCTGCCCCCTTCCATGCATGCACTGGAGTGCTCTTGTGCACCTGCTGCTCACCCAATGCCTGCATCTGGAGGAGCTTTTGTGGCCATTTGAATATAATGACCTGGGGTTTCTGCCTGCATGTGCCACTACCTGCTGGTGGTGCCTGCAGTTTGGCCTCTGCTGTGGCTGGCATTGCCTGCTTGACCCATGCACACTCTTCAGTCATGGATCACTCTGCCTCATCCTGCTCTGCTGTTTCTCATGCCAGGGCCACGAGTCATTCAGCCTCATCATGTGCTACCTGCTCCTGTGCCTCACACTCCACCAGTTCCCATGCTGCCTGCTCCATGCATTCCTGTGTATCATGCTCCTTGTGTTCACACTCCACAGCTTCCTTGAGCTCCAGCTCATGTTCAACTGTGTCATTTGCCAAGCATGTGTATTCTGCAACCTGCACCAGCAGAAGGAACTCACACACCCACCTCAACCAGCTTGGTTGTGCTGTGGTGGCCACAATGTTGTGGACATCCTCCACAAAGAACACCATGTTGGCTTCCATACCATTATGCTGCCAGTGCATGTCCTGTGCACCCCAGGTTAGTGGGGACAGTCAGTCAGTGCATTGTGTCACATACCAAGAGTGTTGTGGTTGTTGAATCCACTGTGCATGCTACTATACCTTCATTCAGCTTCTCTTTACAATACTTTACATACATGTACATTCTGATGCTTCATGTCCTTGGACTTCTACCCCCTTGGACTGCATATACATCTGAGCATGTTCACACCCCACTCTCCGCTCCAGGATGATGTGCATCCCCTTGCATTAGGTAGTTGTTGTACTTTACTTATCTTCTCCACTACAACTCTACTACTACATACTATATAAGATGGACACTATACACTACAGCTCCTCAGACATCTTACCACTGGTCTGAGTGAGTACTCTCTCTTCCCATCTTATTCTACTCCTCCTCATCTTACCCCTGCAGCTCTCTCACTCTTACTGCATTTGGCACTTACTGTGTCCATCACTACCCTCATCACTGCAGACATGCATCTGCCCACTTCCCTAGTCATGCTAGGTTTCTCATATGTCTTATCTCTCATATACATTATAGTTGCTGCTGTCTCCCATATCCTGCACATACAGCAGTGCCTGCTGTCCAAGTGCGGTACACCTCCTCATCAACTCCTTCACCTTGTGGTCACATGTTGAGGGCTGTATGCATGCACGCTCAGATGTGTCTGAGAGTGCAGTCAGAGGAGGTGGTGAGGGACATGGAGTGCTACATGTTAGTGGATAGTGAGGTGGTGATGGGTTGGCAGAAGATGGCAGAAGAAGATGATGGTGTTGATGAAGATTAGTGGTGGCAGTCACTTTTACCACACTCCCTGGTTTAGGGCAGGAGTACCTGCCCCTTCATGCTTGCTGCATGTCTTTTTGCCCTCCCTCCATGTCTTTCACTCCCTTTCATGCTTACATTTTAATTTAATTTATTCTTTCTCCTGCCAAAACCCAAGTCCACTTCTAAATAAAATATAATATAATATAATATAATAATATAATAATAATAAATAATTTCCATCTCTTTTCCTTCTCTGTTCCCCTGCTCTAATTTTGCCACTCACTCCTATTGCTGTGCACAGGTTTACCCTCCAGTTTGCCCATTCCTGCCTTGCATCTATGCTCACCATCTGTCATGTCCTCACACCCTGTCCCCCATCCTTGCCCAGTCATGTTCTACCCCTTTTCCTGCTCCATTGTGTTGTGTTCTCTATCATGTTCTCCCTTGCATTGCATTCTCTTTATCACATCATATCACCCATTTGTTACACAAGTCATGTTTCCCTTTGTTGCCCCAGTCATGTTGCACTATCATGCTTATTGCTCTTGACTACTAACTCTCTCTACCTTGGTGTATAGAGAACCTTACAGCTTGCACCTTCCAGCAATTGTTGTGGTTGTGGTTGGTTTTCCCCTTCAGCCTGGCACAGCACTTATCACTGAATGGTGAGGTGATATGTGGTCAGTACACCCAGAGTCCAACATCCAGAGGCTGCAGCCCTTGTAGTAACAGGTGTCAATTGAGGAAGCAGAAGACAAGTGGTTTAATGTAGTAGGTCCTCCACCACCATCTGCAGGTCCTTTATCTCTATCCTTTCCCTTCTTATCCAACCTAGCCTTGATGTCATCCAGCATTCCATGCAGAGCCCAGCAAGTCTCCATAGTGTGATTCCTGCATTTGCAATGGGTGCAGAAGGACATGTTCTGGCATGCAGGACCTGTGTTTTGCTGAAACACTGAAAGTGCAGAGGTGGGTTTGGACCTGGCTTCTTCATCAAGAATTTGTCCACAGATGTCACCAAGGCTGAGATGGGAGATGTTGGAAGATGCAAGTATGGAGGAGGTGAAGTGTCCCCAAGAGGCTGGGAGAGCATGGAGGATGATGAAGCACATCTGTTGTTTGGAGATGTCAACTCCAGACGCAGTGAGCCTTTCTTGTATGACCAGCAAGGCATCAAGTTGAGGGGTGAGTGATGTATGCATGTCATATTTGCAAGTGAGTAAGGATTGAAACTGGACAAACACTGCCATCACTGATTGCTTCCTGTATATCCCTTTCAGTAACTCCCATGTGTGAGATGCTTTGACAGTCTTGGAGGCAATGGCAGTCACCAGCTGGGTGCCACAGTGCATCAAGATAACTGCTTTGGTGATTTTGCTGTTATCTTCCCAGAGTTGCATGTCCTCTGCATTTGTTATGGTGACAAGTGGTGGGCCACCTTCTACATCTGTTGTCAAGGTGATGGGGGTTGGTTTAGCTTTTGTAATTGTATACCATACACACATAATTATGAGAGCAGATTTGACTATGTTGGCCCATTGATGATAGTTGTCAGCTGATTCAAGGATAATGTTGATTTTTGGGACAGAGACTGAGTGAGAGGGATGAATGAGGTGGAGTAGGAGAAGAGTGCAGATCACATGAGGAGAGTAAAGAAGAGCTGTGAAGCCAAGTGTGGGTAGTGAGAGAAGAGTTGTGCAGATGACCTGGGCAGGGCCCATAACCTGATGAAAGCAGGCCATGTGCTATGGTGGAACTGGAATAGTTCTTATTCTTGTAGGACACTATTGTATACTACTTATAGTAGGTCTAACAGTGCATGGACCATGAGACTTTGTACAGTAGGACTTGTGTACATGTGTGTATGTATGTATGTATGTATGTATGTATGTATGTATGTATGTATGTATGTATGTATGTATGTATGTATGTATGTATGTATGTATGTATGTATGTATGTATGTATGTATGTATGTGTGTGTGTGTGTGTGTGTGTGTGTGTGTGTGTGTGTGTGTGTGTGTGTGTGTGTGTGTGTGTGTGTACAGTAATGAGACAAAAAAGGAAGGAGGATGTTACTTAAGCAAGAGTCATCAACAAATAGAAACCCATTACAAGGTGGGTGCCAAAGCAAGTGCCTCATAACAACTGATAGGTCTGGGGAGTTCATTGTGGATTTTCCCATCCTTGAGTGAGTTGTTTAAATTCTTGCATATGTCTGTCTATTGTCTGTGCCACTCATTGCCATCCCAAATATGACATTGGAGGGGGATCAATATTGTAAATGCACTGCAGAAGGTTGATGTTTAACCCCCATCTATAGCAATTGATGAGTGCATTGTGCATGCAGGCTATGGAAAACAACGGCAGCAAGGATGTAAATCATTGAGAGTGCATAGGAAAATCCTAGCATATAGTAAGTGGTGGGCAAACACATGCCTGCAGCAGAGGGTGAGTGGTTGCAAGTGTGGTAGGGCGAGGCAACATGGTTTAAGTACACTGCAGGGAAGGTGTGAGAGAAGGTATAGATGGGGTAGAAGTGTACTCACTCAGACTAGAAGTAAGATGTCTCAGGAGTTGTGTAGCAAAGGTCCATCTTATATAGTGTTTGTGGGTAGAGTTAAGGCAGAGTGTATGTGTGTAAGTACAAGGGCTGCCATGTATAGGAGGGCATGCATTGTTCAGGGTGTTGTGTGGAGTGAGAGTGTGCACAGGCAAAGGGACAGTCCAAGGATGTGAGTTATGAGATGAAGTATGTATTGTAGATGTAAGTAGTACATATAGGAGTGAAGCCAGATGAAAGTGGTAAGTAGTAAAGATAGTACACATGAATGTTCAACATGCATATTCATCATATCATGTCTTTGATGCTAATAACAGGAATTCTGTTGTATAGTCTTCTGCAGTTTTCCCAAACTGTTGTATTTTATGCAGGGCTTGCTGCACAGTATGTGCTTCATTGGGGTCTCTGAACTGTTCTCAAATCTTGGCTTCAAAGTTAAGCCAATTCTGGAAAGGCATGGGGTAAAGAGGGTTGAGGTGATTAGCCTCATGTAATCACTGTTTAGTGACTTGTAGATTTCTCTATGCCTCTGCCAATCCTCCTATCATATAAGATAGGGCATATGTGATTCAATCACTGTCCACCCATGTTTTGTTTGCTGCAAACACAAGAAATAGTTCCTGAATGAAAGAGTCTGACTTGTCACACTTCCCCAAATACAGAGTAGGTGACAAAACTTTCACTTGGTGTTGGGCAAATACATGGCCCCCTTGGCCTGCAACAAGGCCAGATGTACCAACTTATGTAGGGATTTGGATTGGCTGGGCACTCATCATTGCTGTGATACTGGCCAATGATTTGGTTATCTCCACCAATGCATTTCCCATCTCCAAGTTTTGTATGTTCTGCTCTCTTTGGTGGTTGCTAATCTCAACCCTCATCATCTCCACTGCATCCTCCAGATCTGTGATACATGTTCTTGTTAGTTCTGCTGCTGTGTCTCTTCTTTCCTGTGAGTGTTCTCCTGATGAGTCTTCCATCATAGGAGCTGGCTCTCTGTGTTCCCAATTGCTGGGGCCAGATTGACTCATTGTTTGTTTTGGAAGAGGAATGCTTGGGGGAAAGAATTATAATATGGGCTGCTTTGTTTGTGGTACTGCAGAAAGAAATGCCAAGGGAATTTTTCACAATGGGTTGTGTAGTATGGGTTGTGAAGTTTGAAGAACCAGATGGCTTGTTGTCAGTGGTACCAGAATGTGCTGCCATAGTAACAGCAAATGGAGAGGGATGTATTGGGATGAGTAGGTGCTGAGAGTGAAGAGGTAAGTTGGGCATATGATTTGCCTGACCTAGTCCTTTTTTCCAAGCAAAGTATTCTTGGAATGATGAAAAATAAAACTGTGCAAAGTGAAAACTCTTTGTACCTTTTTCAAGGGTACAGGCTGTTTAAACACAGAGTGGAATGTGGGAGTAGGTAGTGTAGTTACTGGCATATATGTATTACCAGTACTACAAAAGAATTCTCTGATATAGTAAAATTTATAGTATCTCTGGTCCAAATGGTTGTTAGAGAGATCTTCAATGCCTCTGTTATGAGGCACTTGCTTTGGCACCTCATGACAGTTTTCTTTTCTTTTCCTTTTTCTCTTCTTACTTACCAGTAAAGTGTAGTATTATTACTACAAGTGTGAGCTTAGCTCCAAGGACTATAAAGACTCATCTTTTCTTTCTTTTATCTCCTGTTCTTTATTATAACATTTACTTGCTAAGGACTGTCACCATACAATTAGCAAGGACTTCCTCTTTTGTCTCTTTGTTTATCTTTGTTTATCTTTTTGCACTTGTGGCTGAGCCACTTACTATATTCACAGACATGTCTTAGGTCACATGATCTCATTGATTGCTGTGCCATCATCATTGATCCATGAACCTGTTGAAGATTCCTGTGTGTATTATACTATTTCATTCAGCTTACTTCTCATTCCTCTTACACATACATATCACCTACAACACATACTTTACTTCTTCTCCAACTCCTCAGATTGCATATACCTCCAAGCACACTCACACCCCACTACCTACTCTGGATGACATGCATCCCTTCCATACATAGTAGTTGTTGTATTCCACTTTCTACTCTCCACTACAACTCTACTGCTACACACTATATAAGATGGATGATTACTATACAAACTCCTCAGACATCTTTCCCTCAGTCTGACATACTTTCACCATGTCACCCCACCTTACTGTGTCAGCTACATCTCTCTTTGCTGCAGCCCTAGTTATGCTAGGCATCTCCTATCTCCTATCTTTAGTCTATATCATCATTGCCATTGCATCCCAGAGCCTGCACATACAGAACCTTATCTACTTGTACTATCTTTAGCACTCTAGTTTTGTATAAGTAGTTGAGAGACTGGCAGTCTTAAACCCCAGTCTTGTCAACTTTGCAATCTAGGGATTCTCCTTTACTGCACTTGACCTAAGCTCACTACAAACTCACTTCACTCTAAGAACTAAGTCTAAGATCTCTAAGTCACTCTAAGCATCACTAAGATATCCTAAACTCATCACTCTGGATCCTCATTTAGTCATCAGCAGTATCATCCTCATCACTATCTCATTGATCCCTCTCTTCATCACCATCCAGAATGTCTATTACACTTACCAAGTGCATACCCACTACCTTGTTACCAGGGGTATTGTTATAGCAAACCTTCCCTAAGACCATCCAATAGGCCACTCTTAGCAGCCCCACTAAGTGGTAGACACCCTAGCACTGCTTGCTGAGGCAATATAAGGCCCAGTGCTGCAGCTGAACTACAAAGAACAGAGAACTAAAAATGATACAATGTTCTCTTGAATGAGGAGGGAGGGGAATGATGGTTGAGAATGAAACAGGATGTGTTTGATGAGTGAGGGAGGAGGTGAGGTTGCTATGAAGGAGCTTTATACAATTGTGAGGCACACACTGAATAGTGAGGTCATAACTGTGAGAAGAGGAAAGAGGATGGCTAACAAAGGGATGATGTCATGCTAGTAGGCAGATATCCTAGATGTATAAAGCTAAAGAAATACATGCTACAAAGATGCCCTATATATACTAAAGAGATCGGCACACAGACTGTGCTGTCACTATAGGGCAGGTATATGTAAGTAAGATGCACAGCATCTGTGAGAACTATCAGTAAGCAATGCAGAGCATTGCACAGCATCAATAATTGACTGTGAGAAGATGAGTCATAACTGTACAGTAAACAGCCTGATGATGAATGGATATGAGTCATAGATAATCACAATAAGATCTACCAATGATCTGATAAGATGAGATAGGATATCTCTTGTAGATCTTGAGCAATAGGATTGAAAGAAATCATAAAATGATAAGAAAAATAAGTACATCCTGACAGGATCTGCTCAGAGCAGCCTATTGGACAGTCTTATGGAAGATCTGTGATAATACCCCTGGTAACAAGGTGGTGGATATGCGCTTAATATGTGTAATAGATATTCCTAATGACAATGAAGATTGGGATCAATGAGATAGTGATGAGGATGATTCTGCCAATAATTATACAGGGATCCAGAGTGACCAATGTAAGATGTCTTTAGTGACGCTTAGAGTGACTTTTAGAGATCTCAGACTTAGTTCTTAGAGAGTGAAGCGAGTTGATAGCAAGCTTAGGTCAAGCGCAGTATAGGAGAATCCCTAGATTGCGAAGTTGACAAGACTGGGGTTTAAGACTGCCAGTCTTTCAAGTACTTATACAATACCAGAGTTTCTAAGTATAGTAAGGTTATGCAGTTGTGCAGTAAGTAAACAATAATGTGCAGTAAATTGTGTCCATGGTATAAGTAGTGTGGCTCAGCCACAGGTGCAAAATGAACAAGAGATAAACAAAGACAAATAGTGACAAGATATGACTAGTCCTTGCTAATTGTATAATGATAGTCCTTAGCAAGTAAATGTTATAATAAATAAATAAAGATAAAAGTTAAATCTAATATAGTACTTGGAGCTAAGCTCACACTTAAGTATGTAAATACTTAAGTACTATAAAAGAAGAAAGGGAGAGATAAGTCCTTACTAAGTAAAGTGGAGCTAAGCTCACACTTGTAGTAATAATACTACACTTTACTAGTAAGTAAGATAAAAGAAAGAAAAAAGAAAGAAAAGAAAAAAAAAACATTACAAGGTGCCAAAGCAAGTGCCTCATAACAGGATCCTCATTTAGTCATCAGTGGTATCATCCTCATCACTATTTTGTTGATCCCACTCTTCATTGTCATCAGGAACATTTACTATGCCTACCAAGCACACAACAACTACCTTGTTACCAGGGGTATAGTTATCACAGACTTTCCCTAAGACCATCCAATAGGCCACTCTTAGCTGTTGACTTACTATACTATCACTCGACACCACTCCAATACACACATGTCATTCACACAATAACACCCTTCTTCTTCCTCAGACTTCTTACAAGTCCAAGCACATCCCACTCCACACATACTTCCAGATGATACGTGTTCCCCTTCTTATAGTAGTCATTGTATTCCACTTTATCTACTCCACTACAACCCTATTTCACTTTAGCTATATAAGATGACTATCCCCACACATACCTCCTCAGACATCTCTCCTATGAGTCTGAGTGAGTACTTCTGATCTCCCATCTTACCTACTCTTACCTACCTCAACCTTGCAGCTCTCTACTCTTACTGTGTGTGGCACATGATGTGTCCACTTCTACTTGTCACTGCAGATATGCTGTCTGCTACACCAATGCTGCTCAATGTTACTATCACTACAACAGTCCTCATTGCCTGCCCAAGCCTGCACTCACATTAGCATCCACTGGTTCAAATCTTTCTATCCCTACTGCAGGATCTATACAAGCCCTTGATGCATCAAAACTTTGCATCACTGCCCACTCTATATCTGCAGCTGGTTGGCCAGAGTTGCTAATCCTTGACCTAACTGCCAACAATTGGTACAAATAGAATCAACAGCTTCATTGAATGCTTGGCTTGGCTAGTGGTGGACTATATCATTATAATACAGGGTCTGAACTTACTCTGGATCCACAACCTGAACCATGTGCTGCTTGTAATTGGCAAGACAATGACTATGCTATACTTGAATTCACTTGTTTGTTGATCTCAGATGTTGAAAATAACCTCATCACTTCCCTAACTACTGTTACAAGGCACTTGCTTTGGCACCTTGTAATGGACTTGTTTTTTCTTTTTCCTTTATCTTATTTACTATAAGTGTAGTATTAACTACAGCTGTGAGCTTAGCTCCAACTTATAGTAAGGACTCAATCATTTCACCTTTACAGTATTTACATACTAAGCTGTGAGTTTAACTCCAAGTACTGTAAAGTGTTACATTTCTTTTATCTCTCTTTATTTATTCACATCTATCCCATGTAGTAAGGACTCTATCTATTTTGTTGATATCTGGGCAGGGCAGCAAACAGAGAGAAGACAATGACATAAAAAAAAATAGGCATTAAGCCCAAAACAGATTGAGATTGTGACAAGGGCTAAAGCCCATCAGATCAAGAGGAGAGGGCAAAACTACCACATCTGTAAGATGAGAGATGATGTGTACCAGATGGTAGAGGGTACACAGAGGAAAGAAGATGAGTGCTGCATGAAGCAGGTATGTCAGATAAGAAGTAGTAGAGGAGATGAGATACTCACCTCAGCAATATACAGAAGTGCTGAGGTGAGATGACAATGAGGTAAAGAAGATATGGTAAGAGCAAGATAGAATTGGAGAGGAGCTCAAACTATAAGGAATGACTAAAGAGGAGATAGACATACTTAATGCATAAGTGTATTGCAAGTGTCATAAGATAGATAGAAAAATCAACATCTTTTCCCCTATAGTACTATAGTATTTACATACTAAGCTGTGAGTTTTACTCCAAGTACTATAAGGTGTCCTATCTCCTTTTATCTCTCTTCGTTTATTTATTTACATGTACTTGCTAAGGACTATCACTATACAATTAGCAAGGACTCATCTTATTTCTGTTGAAATATTTGTGCATACTATACCATTTTGTTCAGCTTCTCTCCACACACACACACATTACCTACTAAATATGTACACACCACACCTATGCTATCTCCTCAGACCACCATCACTTCTCCACCTCTGCTCCAAGCCCTACTCACTACACCAGGATGATGTGCATCCCTCCCACTATGGTGCTCCTTGTACTATACACACTTTCTCTGTCTAACTCTACTTGTGGACACTACATAAGATGGGCCTCCTATGATACACCTCCTCAGACATCTCTCTACCCATCTGAGTGAGTACCATACTCTTTCACGTTCAAGGTTATAAGCAAGAGGAAGGCAAGCTTAGATTGTTACAAGGCACCCACTTTGGCACCTTGTAACAGTTTTCTTTTTTTCTTCTTTCTTTTTCTTTTCTTACTTTCTAGTAAAGTGTAGTATTATTACTACAAGTGTGAGCTCAGCTCCACTTTGACACACTAATGTGCTGACTAATGAACTCATTCCTTTTTGGATACTGCTAAGAGCGGCCTATTGGATGGTCTTAGGGAAGGTCTATATTGATACTCCTGGTAACTGGAGATTGGATGCACGCTTGATGCACATAATAGAAGTTCCTAATGGCAATGAAGATGGGGATCAACGAGATAGTAATGAGGATAATTCCACCGATGATGATGCAAGGATCCAGAGTGACGAGTGTTATGATGTCTTAGTGACGCTTTCTAGAGTGACTTAGAGATCTTAGATTTAGTTCTTAGATAAGGAGACCAGTTTGTAGCGAGTGTAGATCAAGCGCAGTATAGGAGAATCCCTAGATTGCGAAGTTGACAAGACTGGGGTTTAAGACTGCTAGTCTGTCAACTATTTATACGAAACTGGAGATCTAAGTATAGTAAAGTTGCGCAGTATTGTGCAGTAAGTAAACGATAATGCGCAGTAATGTGCAGTAAGTTATGCATCCATGTGATGTAAGTGGCTCAGCCACAAACACGAAATGAACATGAGATAAACAAAGGTAAACAAGAGCGAGAAAAGGGAGTCCTTGCTAATTGTATAGTAATAGTCCTTAGCAAGTAAATGTTATAATAAATAAAGAAAGATAAAGAGAAAAAAGATAAGTCTAATATAGTACTTGGAGCTAAGCTCACACTTAAGTATGTAAATACTTAAGTACTATAAAAGAGAAAAGAAATATGAGTCCTTACTAAGTAAAGTGGAGCTAAGCTCACACTTGTAGTAATAATACTACACTTTACTAGTAAGTAAAATAAAATAAAAGAAGAAAAAAGAAAAAGAAAACCATTACGAGGTGCCAAAGCAAGTGCCTCGTAACAGATACCTACTGTACACACATACACTCACACACATACATGAGTACACAGGTCCCCTGCACATATGACTCATGGTCCATGCACTAGAGCACTTACTATATATACTGTAGATACCGTACAGTAATAAGATAAGAACTATTCAAGTTCCCTACTTGTGTATGACCTGTGTTTCACAGGTTATGGGCCCTGCCCAGGTCATACTCTCTCTCTCTCTCACATTCCTCGTAACAACTCTTCAATTCGTCTTGCTATCTCCCTATATCATCAGCACTCTTCTTGCATTCTACTATCTCCACACCACACTCTCAGTATCAGTCCCCAAAATCTCTGTCATCCTAGAAGGTGCCAACAACTACCACCACTGGGCAAATGTCATCAAATCTGTGCTTGTCATTATGGGGGTATGGTACACTGTTGTCAAGCTGAAACCCCTTCCCATCACATCTATCGAGAACATTGAGGGTGACTTACCACAGGAAACCATCACAAACCTTGACGACATACATCTCTAGGAAGAAAACAACACCATTGCTAAAGCTGTAATCTCCATGCACTGCGGACTGCAACCCACTACCTCTATTGCCTTGGAATCTGTGAATGCCACGCGTGCTTGGGAGTTGCTGAAAGGAGTGTATGGGCAGCAAACCACAATGAGCATGTTCATCACCTTTCAGTCTCTTATGACGTGCAAATACGACATCAACTTACCTCTTGCACCACAAATCGATGCACTCCTACTCACACAAGATCACCTTGACAACTCCGGCATCATGGTAACAGAACAACAGATGACCTTCATGCTGCTCCATGCACTTCCTTCCTCCTGGAGCCACTTCACCTCCTCTGTCCTAGCTTCTTCCAATATCAGACAGCTCAACCTTGGGATTATATAAGGATGGATACTAGATGAAGAAGCACACACCAAGCCACACCCCACTCTATCTGCTTTCCAAGCACCTTGCAGCGTGAACCAATGCAACAGAAAGTTTTGCTCCCATTGCAAATGGAAAAATCATACCATACAAAACTGTTGGACATTGCATGGCATGCCCGATGATGTGAAAAGCAGGTTAGACAAAAAGAAAGGAACAGTGGACGTGGGGCCTAGTTTAAATGTCATGTCTTCTATATCTTCTGCTTCCGTATTCAACACTTGCTACTATGATGGCAGAGAATCCACTTGGATGCTTGATTCTGGTTGCACCGACCACATCATGCCCCATCGTGATGACCTTGAATCCTACTGTATCATGCAACAGCAGGTTCAGGTTGGTAATGGGGCTACCATGCCATGCTTCAGTTATGGTTCCTGCAATTGTCGTCATACACTACCTGACAAAACCAATGTCTCGCTCTTACTCTCCAGGGTTCTCCACATACCAGGAGCATCAGGCAGGTTCCTCTCTGTTAGCAAACTTGCTAGCAATGGATTCCTTGTCTCTTTCGATGGGAACTCCTGCTCCATCTCCAGGAAAGGATGCACCCTCAGTATCGGTCACCTTCAAGAAGGGATGTACTGGGTCACACTCAACACTCCTGCAAGTCTGCACGCAATCACTTCCACATGCCTTTGGCATGAGTGGCTTGGCCATCTCTCCGAAGAGGTGGTGCATCGGATCACCCCATCACAGCTGGCTGGCTTTGTTCCTCCTGCTGGCCCCTCTCCGACAGCACCCTGTACTGGGTGCCTGCAAGGCAAGATGCCGTGCTCTCCCTTCCACCTGTCCAAGACTCATGCCACTGAAGTTCTCGACCTCGTCCATTCAGACCTTGTTGGGGCTGTTGGCACTGCATCTGTGGGCTCTGGCAACATTTACTTTGCCACTTTTCTAGACGACTACTCTGGGTTCAGCATTATTTATCCTTTGCACTCCAAAGATCAGCTGTCTGGGGCGCTGGATCACTATCTGGCCTGGGCTCACTCCATTTTTGGTCACTGGCCACATTCGCTCCAGACTGACAGGGGAGGCGAATATGTCAATGCAAAGGTTAAAGCGCTTCTGGATGTGAAAGGGATTGCTCACCAGCTTACTGTGCCCTACTTGCCACAGCAAAATGGTCACGCCGAGCATTGGAACCATACCATCCTTGATCATGCCCTTTCCCTCCTTCACCACTCTGGTCTCTCCCCAGGATTCTGGGAGTACACCGTCTGCACTGCTGTGCATACATATAACCTCTCCCCAGCTAAGCACCTTGGCTGGCGTGCTCCCCTTTCGCTCTGGGATCCTTCTGCAGGTCCTCCTGACATTTCGCATCTCCATGTATTCGGTTGTCATGCCTGGGTGAAGGTCCCGGATCATCAGTGCATGAAGCTCTCTGTTTGCTCCCACCCTCTCACCTTTATTGGATATGAGGCTGGTACAAAGGGCTGGCTCTTCTGGGACTCCACCTCCCACCAGTGCATTGTCAGCCACAATGTCGTGTTCAAGGAGGACTTGTTCCCCACGCTCGACACCTCCTTGCATCTCTCTGTCCCCATTGTTTTTCCTTCCACTGCTGCTCCTGCCCCTCTTGATGACTCCAATCTCAACTCCACCTCTTTGCTGGCAGGGGACAACAACATGGATGCTCCCAATGATGACATCGACAATGGTGCCATAGATGATGCCCCGGGCCGCAATGACAGTCTTGGTGCCCCCGTGGACACTGTTGGTACTGGTGTTGGTGAGCCAGCCATGCTCCCTGATCACCCTCTCAACGTACCCCTTGCACCTGCTGTGCCTCCCATGGATGCCTTGGCTGCTCCCAGGCCCATCATGCCTCTGCATGTCCATGCTCTGCCTCCTGCACCTCCTCGGGTGCATGCTCGACAGATGGCACACCAGGACGACAACGTGGTGCCACTCACACAGCACCGTCACCCTGCTTTGTCCCCCAGCCTTCAGCATCCTCATCACCAAGCTCTCCATGATGACATACCTGTCATGCATCGCTCTGAATGACTTGCTGAGCATCCAGCTCACTTTCATGATAGTGCATATGGTCCTCACTCGTTCACTGACATCCTCAGCGAGGGGGGGTTACACAACAACAACAACAACAACAACAACAACAACAACAACAACAACAACAATGACATCTTTGCAACACCTCAAGCCAGACCCTCCATCTCCATGATCCTTTCCCACACCATCTCGCATGACCCACTTACTCTAAAGCAAGCCCTCTCTGGCCCCAATAGCAATGCCTGGAGATCTGCCTGCAACAAGGAACTCTCCTCCCTTCAAGACCTCCATACTTGGGAGTTGGTAGACCTACCACCCAGTCACAATCTTGTAGGAAACAAATGGGTCTTCAAGCGAAAGGCTGATGGACACTACAAAGCACAACTCATCGCGAAGGGATATACCCAGATTCATGGCATCAACTACACTGAAACCTTTTCTCCAGTCATGAGGTTTGAGTCACTCCACACACTTCTTGCCATAGCGGCCTTAGAAGACTGGGAAATCCACTCCATGGACATAAAATCTGCATTCCTTAATGGTGATCTTGATGAAGAAATCTACATGGATCAGCCACATGGTTTCGTCGTCCCAGGAACAGAAGGGAAGGTATGTCGCTTGATGAAAGCAATATACAGTCTTAAGCAAGTGTCATGTCAATGGCACCACAAAATGCATGGCACACTCCTCAACCTCTCCTTTACCTGCACCCTTTCTGACTCTGGTATCTATGTCTCCACATCATCTTCCAAACCCCTCATCATAGTGCTGTATGTGGATGACATCACCATACTTAGTGGGTCCCTAGAAGAAGTGGAAGCATGCAAAGGGGTCCTGAAGTCCCTGTTCCAAATGACAGACTTATGGGAGATCAAATCATATCTCAGCTTGCACATCACAAGAGATCACTCAGAATGCACACTCGAAATTGATCAAGAAACCTACATCCACGATGTCCTTGACCACTTCCACCTAACTGACTGTAATCCCACCACCACTCCGTTTCCTCCAAATGCATTGCCCTCTAAAGCAGGCACTGATTACTCTGCTTCTTCATCTTTATGGAGTGATTACCAGCAGCTCATTGGCTCCCTGCTCTATGCTGCAATAGTCTCCCATCCTGATATCTCCTTCACCATGATGAAGCTTTCACAATTCCTCTCTAATCCTCTTCCAGACCATCTGCTCCTTGCCCAACACGTCTTACGCTACCTAAAAGGTACCATTCATCACCATATACAGTACGGACAAGATCAAGAAGCAGGTGTAGTTGGTTTTTCAGACTCAGACTGGGCAGCCGATAAGGACAATAGGAAGTCCATCAGTGCATATGTCTTCCTACTAGGGGGTGGCGCCATCGCCTGGACATCACACAAACAACATACCATATCGTTGTCCTCAACAGAAGCAGAGTACATGTCTCTTTCTCAAGCTGCCACTCAAGGGATGTGGCTACGATCCCTCTTCTCAGAGATAGGTTTTGGTTTTACATCTCCCCTCATGATCTTTGGTGACAACAAAGGCTCCATCAACATTGCAACCAATCCCGTCATCACTCGTGGTATGAAACACATTGACATACGCCACCACTACATACGAGAGTGCCTCTCCTCCAATTCCATTTCTGTCCATCGTCTCCCTTCTGCTTCTATCACTGCTGACACCTTAACCAAACCAATACACTTCCCCCTTTTTTCTCTTCATCGTCTGGGTCTTGGACTCATAGACTGTGTGGACAGTAAGGGGGGGTGACACACTAACGTGCTGACTAACAAACTCATTCCTTTTTGGATACCTACTGTACACACATACACTCACACACATACACGAGTACACAGGTCCCCTGCACATATGACTCATGGTCCGTGCACTAGAGCACTTACTATATATACTGTAGATACCGTACAGTAATAAGATAAGAACTATTCAAGTTCCCTACTCGTGTATGACCTGTGTTTCACACACTTAACTTAGTAAGAACTCATTTCCTTTTCTCTTTATAGTACCTAAGTATTTACATACTTAAGTGTGAGCTTAGCTCCAAGTACTATAAAGATTCATCTTTCATTTTGTTATCTTTCTCTATTTATTTACATGTACTTGCTAAGGACTATTACTATACAATTAGCAAGGACTCACCTCTGTTGGAATCCATGTATGATACACAATGCTGACCATGCCCTCATCTCATCTTATCCTTATCTAATCTTCTTATCTCACTTTATCATACAAACCAGACACTCCCTACTCCACCAAACATCTTTCAATACACATCACTTGTGTCCACTCTTGCCACCACTACTATGTCACTAGCAATTCACACACCTCTCCAAAATCCATCTCATCTTTACTATATATACCTGTCTTAATTGCCAAAACACCTTAGTACTTTAAGTACATTGCTGCACTGCTCTTCATCTGCATACTCACCCTACACCTTGTCATTTTCTATCTGCTTGCACTTTTGTCAATCTCAGTTGCACTCACTCGTGCTCACTTGCACTCACTCACTATCAGTTGCTCTCTGTTGCCCATCATGTGGGCCTCTAATATCATGCCAATCATCTTGTGCATATCTATCATTCTGTCCTGCTCCTTTGCTTTCTCACAACCTCTTTCATCTTTATTTGTCTTTGTTTATCTCTCATTCATTTCATGCTTGTGGCTGAGCCACTTACTATATTCATGGACATGTCTTAGGTCATGTGATCTCATTGATTGCTGTGCAGTCATCATTGATCCATGAACCTTATCTACTTGTATGGAACACCACGCACAGCATGGGAACACTGAGATGAAGATGGGAAGTTGGACCTAGAGCAAAACAAGACAGTTGACTGTATAACAGCAACTAATGATGATACAGGGATAACAAGAAGACCAGTAAGGGAGGGGAGCAGAGGAGAAAGGCTCTGCTCTATAGAGACCATAGTTGAGTCCTTATATATGGTGGGAGGTGGGATGGAATGCATGAACAAGAGTGAAAACATGTGATAATGGAAGATGGGAAAGGTGTGTGATAATGGTGTGGATAGGGGGAGTAAACTGATGTAGTAAGGAGATAGGGGGGTATGACATAGGTGATGATGGCAGGATCTGACATATCTGGTCATGTGTATGTGGTGTGGTAAGCCAGGGGGTTACATTGTACTATCTTTAGCACTCTAGTTTTGTATAAGTAGTTGAGAGACTGGCAGTCTTAAACCCCAGTCTTGTCAACTTCACAATCTAGGGATTCTCCTTTACTGCATTTGACCTAAGCTCACTACTGTGAGCGCAGGTATGAGCCAAACAGAAGGAGAGAGAGGCAAGTGGTAAGGGCATAGTAACAAGTGGTGTGCACTAGGGCACAGAGTGGGGAGACGTAGTACAACATATTGTAATAATGCTGTGTAGCTACAGAAAGTGGGGGCGTAGTATATGTAGTGTGCTCTGAACTGAGTTCAGGCGGCGTGTTAATGCGGGGTTGTATGTGGGGGTGTAGTACATGCTACATGAACGTGGGTTGTAGTGGTGTAAGTGGGTCTAGAACAGTCTAGAGCGTTCTATAACGTGGTAGTGAGGTGAGTAAGTAAGTAGAACGTGCGTCAGTAGGGATGTAAAGAAGACGTGTAGTGGTAGGTAGAGCGAAGCTGAACAGTTACCGTCGGTATTTCCAACAACTACCAACTCGCTTCACTCCTAAGAACTAAGTCTAAGATCTCTAAAAATCACTCTAAGCATCACTAAGACATCCTAAACTTGTCACTCTGGATCCTCATTTAGTCATTGGCAGTATCATCCTCATCACTATCTCATTGATCCCACTCTTCATCATCATTAGGAATGTTTATTACACTTATCAAGTGCATACCCACTACCTTGTTACCAGAGGTATAGTTATAGCAAACCTTCCCTAAGACTGACCAATAGGCCACTCTTAGCATAGATCAAGCACAGTATAGGAGAATCCCTAGATTGCAAAGTTGACAAGACTGGGGTATAAGACCACCAGGCTTTCAACTACTTATACAAACTGGGTGTTCTAAAGATAGTACAAGTAGTCAAAGTTCACTGATCAATGATGATTGCACAGCAATCAACAAGATCATGTGATTAAAGACATGTCCATAGTAAGCTAAGTAGCCACAAGCATGAAGTGAACAAGAGATAAACAAGGATAAACAAAGACAAGATAAGATGAGTCCTTGCCAATTGTATAGTAATAGTCCTTAGCAAGTAGATGTTATAATAAATAAAGAAGGAAAAGATGCTTTATAGTACTTGGAGTAAAACTCACACCACAGTATGTAGATACTGTAGTACTATAAAGAAAAGAGATAGAGTCCTTACTATAAGTTGGAGCTAGGCTCACAGCTGTAGTTAATACTACACTTATAGTAAGTAAGATAAAAAAGAAAAGAAAAAAGAAAGAAGAAAACCATTATGAGGTGCCTAAGCAAGTGCCTCATAACAGAACCTGAAGGTTGTGAAGCCACACACAAATCTCCAACAGATCACTCCAGCCCTGGTTATCATTAATGTCTATTGGAACCTGCAACCATCCAAATGAGCCCTGCAACACACACACATGCCCCACTCAACAATAGGACAGCAGCTAACAGTCAAACCATAACTGCTGCTCTTGCTCATGTGGGTCAAAAGGTAGTCATTCACCAGCCTTCAATGGTGCTTTGATGTGGCCCTTGAGGAAATGGGCACCATGCAGGAAAGCTGTATCAGCAACAAGGTAGTAACCATCAGGTGTTTCGTCCCACAGCTTTTTGTAGATTGACTGGGCAACTTTAGAGTCATGCCAGCTGCCTGGATGGTTAATGGATGCAGTGATAATTGATCCTGAAAGTGCACATGTCACAGATGATGTTGAAAGAGAAAAAAAAAGGAGGCTTACCCCAGGGAGAGAAAACAAAAACAGAATTGATATTGTGCTCATGGGCCCAGCCATTAAATGTCGCATTCTCAACCTCCAGGTCTGATGACTCCTCAACAGGGCTCCTCAATCCATTAATGGTCACAAATGCACAGCGGCAGAGGGGACAGACCAAGGAGGCTACAGCCAGGAACAAGCTGACTCATAATTTCGTGATGATTATGAGATTATGAGACTCGGAGCTCTAAATCCTTACAGAAGGTCATCCATTCACTCTGGGCCCCACACTGCCCGTACATACCTACGGGCGCGCGTAATGTCCATTTCCTCGGTGGTGATTAGATTCATACTACAACGGTGAAATCCCCTAATACACGTGGATACCCGCCCCTGGCGGCAATCTGCTCCACACACACCTCACCAAAAAGAAAAAGAAGAAAGAAAAGGAACTCTTCCAGTAAGAAATGAGGTGGTCGAGCACTGCCCCCATGCAGCCACAATACTGCAATATTGATAAGCGATACAGACGCCGGAGGCAGTGCCACTGCGCTGACCTCCGAGGACAGGAGACAATACGGAGCCTCGCAATTTCAAATATCACTGCCTGATTCGCACAGGGACCTGTTTCTACTCCCATGTCGATCGCCCTATCCTGTCGCGGAATTCCACACTTAATTACTGCCCTGGGTCTGAGAGGTGAGTGATGTCATGATTCGGTTCAATGGAAGAGCGACCGCTCTGTCAGATCGATTTCAGGAGCCACCATGGAATATACAACAACCTATATTTACTCTGAGGCCACAGAGAACCTGTGAATACTGAGATTACAGGATATACTCCAGTGACAAGGCTACAGCTTGGTGATGGTACAACAAGAAAAGGAAGGCGGGACACAAGAACAGAATATACAATGGTGGTCCGTCTATGTAAGACAGCGACACAGGCTAGGGTGGGTGAAGCAGGTGTGTGTAGGACTGGTGTACCAGGAAGTGGGCGGGGTGGTGTGTGTATGCTGCTGCAAGAATGTGGGGTCGAGACAATGACGGTACACGGACTGATGAGAGAAGAGAGGAACCGCAGGAGCAGTTCCAATCGTATACTAGGAGCTTCTGCGCCCGCGCCCACGTACCATGATCCCCCCGTCAAATGTGGAAACAAACCATCCGTCCTCGACGAGTGCAGCCTTGACTGCAGGGCCTAGCACCCCGACGCCGTTGGCGGAGTGCCTTCCGCGGCCGGTGATAACCTTTAGCGGCCGACCTGTGAAAGCGTGGCGCTGAGCGCTGTATCGCGTCATCACACAGGCCGCGAACATACCTTGGGACGCGCCGTACTCCGCAAGAACTCCCTTGGCTATCACAACCGCTTCCATCACGATTGTGCCATGCAAGTCGATGGTGTTGCCCGTCGGGGTCCTGATCCTGCAGCACAGCAAGTCAGCACCCCGATGCACACGGCGCGAAAAACGCGTCAGAGCACGTACATCTTCGACTCCACCCTGTCCCGCGCGTCCTCCAGCGCCTCGCGCCTTTCCTGTTCCTGCAGCTCGCGGGCCTGTCACACCAACTCCGGCATCAACACCCGCCACAAACAGCAATGGCCACAGCCGCGACAAAAAGACAGACTCACCTGTTCTGTATAGAACATCGCGGTCTCCTTACCATGGTTCTTTGCGTTGCCTGCCTTCCACGCCCGCCCCGCAGACCGAATCGCCTCCGCACGGCGGCGGCGCAGGTCCTCCATCCGTCGAGGCTGCTTCTGGATGGCCTTGATCTCGCCCTCCACGGCAAGTGAGCCCGCATTACGTGCAGCTCTTCCCATCTTGGACATACCGTTGAGTGGGTTGTATCCCGGGATGGAGGCTGCGAGAGGATGCGCACCCGGCGATGGCCTCTTCTGCCGGACGATGTTCCACGCGTTCGGTAGGGGGGCGGGAGGCGGCTTCTGTGGCGTCCTCCACTGTGATTCCTGCCGCTTGCGTGGCGTTGAGTGTGGTGAAGGCGGGCCCGAGGGCAGCTTCTGCAGGTACTTTGAGGACGGGTGGGGCGAGACCGGGGACGACGGCGCACTATGATACGGGCCCATGACCCACTCAGTCTCCGCGTCTACGTCGAGTTCACGCAGCATCCATGTCAGGTCGAGCGCGATGTCAGGTTGCGAGCGCGTTGCTGCGAGACAGAGCGCGGCGTCGGCAGATAACTGGTCGCGGGCCTCAGCGTCGAGCTCGTCGTACTGAGGTGAGAGGTAAAGAAGTTCGTGAAGATTAATGAGGAGGAGCGTGTCTTCATTAGAAAGCTCAGGCGCGGCAGAACCGATGATAGAAGCGAGGGCGGAACGAACAGCCACGGCGGGAGTAGTAGAATCTGGGGAGTGGAAGAAAGACTGGAAAAAGGACGCACGGTGCGGGTGCAGCTGTGACGCGAGGTACGAAGAAAGTGAGGAGACTTGCGTCCAGGTATCTGTGGAAGGCAAAGCAGGAGAGAAAGCAGCGGACTTGGTTGGTCGAACTTGATGCCGCTGCCGGGTGTCGTTGAGTGCGATGGTCTTGCCTCTGCCTTTCTTCTTTGGTCTCTTCACCTCTACCGTATCCCAGTCCGTCTCCGCCCGCGCAGAGCTTAGACCCTCCTCCTCTACCACATCCAAATCCCTCTCTTCCAGATCCCTCAGGTATTCCCTTGTCAGAAGCCCCTCGATGACGCCCACAATATCTATGTCGTCGCCATTTTCTGAGGAATGGCCCACGTCTTGGAGGGCATGTTTGAGGCGCTGAGAAGGCAAGTGGGGGAAGGCGGCCTGTAGAAAACCGAGCGGGGAGCAGAATGACGCGAGACTGGACGTATCTGATCTAGGAGAAGTCGATGTCGGAGAAGGTGTAGTGCAGCTCGAAGTCAGATCGCTAGTAGTGTCGCCGAGCATGCTGCTGCTCCTCGTGCTCTCGTCTGTCACCCGCACGTCTGCAAAGGCCTCGGAAAGTCGGTGGTCATCCTGCTCCGCTTGATGATCTGCCTGTGTGGCGAGCAAAGTGAGGGTGCCACGCAGCTCGCCGATTTGCCGCTTCGTGGGCGGGTCTGACTCGAGGTCGGCGATAAGTGCGGCGAGCAAGGTTGTATCGAGAGGAGGGCAAAATTCTTGCTAGCGACCCAGAAGTCGGCGTGCATAGGAAAAGACAGCATGACGCAAGGTTGACAAAACGGAGCGAACGAGTGCTTAACCTGCAGAGAAAACGCAAATAACGACGCGAGACACGCACCTGGAGATGCTCCTGCAGCAGTAATTTTGATAGCCTTGCCATGTGGGACATGTTGAGGGAGACAACGCTGAGGAGTAAAGGCTACAATGGCGGCAGAAACTGAAAACTCGCTGCTTGGGCGTGGCGGCGGTATCTTCCGCAAGCTTGAACAGCTGACACCTAGCGCGTTATCCGTTGCTTTCACTATCTACCAGCACTGCTTGTTCTTTGTTGCTTTTCAGACAACCAAAGACAACGTTGTCAAGCACGAGGCGGAATGAGTGCACAAGAGATAGTCGAGGTACAGATACTGCAATATTTGGACAGTCGCCAAACTACGGGCCTCCAGCATTGTGCTATTACAGCTGAATGCATGCGGAATGGGCACGCTCGTCGAAACAGGCACTCACCAAATGTTTTGTGCCCATGCTCAGAGTACGACCGAATAGTCGTCCAGCCTCTACATCGTGCAGCGGCAGTAGATTCAGCGTGCATACAGACATTACCCTGCCTATACATGCTGCGTGATGATAGTGCCAATATATATTCAAAATACCACAGATGTCGTAATGACTGTCAAGCAGTGAAGTGAGGCCACGAGAAGCTCTTACGGCGAAAGACCATGAGTTGACAGTACAATATTAATAGAGGCATTGGTCACTGCTGCAGCGTGACGGCCGATAGTCAGGCAGCCATATGTACAGTATACCACGATGGCGCAAAAGAAAAGCAGCACTGAACAGGGGCTAACAGAGTGCAATTCAATATGAAACTGAGGCAGAGTGGTGTCGGAAGCGGTCAGACATCCGGCGCAAAGCGGCGCGCTTCAAAGCCGTGGCGCCTTTAGTCCAATCAAAGCCACGTCTGCACGAAACACTTTCTATTATAGCACCCACCTCAGGGAAGAACATCAAGTATCCAAACTCGTCCACACGCAGAGTGACTTCTAACCTACCCAGCTTAACGCAGAAGCACTAAAAGTACCAACTCTCTCGGCAAGCTGCAATAATTATTACGCAATTTCTCACAGTAGCGGGCGCCCGTTTCTGGTCACTAGCATGTTGTTCTACATTTCTCTTTTTGCTTTTACAGCATTACTGGTAATGCGTACGTTCTCCCATTTGTATTCCCCCCAATTCAGCGGCGCTGATCATCATTCTTCGCACGGATGGATACGCAGTGGTGTACCGCTACCGTGCTCAGTTACTCTTTCCACAGCGCTTGCGCTCCCTTTTATGGCGCCCCTCATCATCTAATTATGCTCCCCTATCAACGTTCGAGGACCAGGCGTCTGCAGGAATGTCCAGTTCAACGTTTGATATTGAGGCGAACAACATAATGGAAGGTGACTCTAGGGCGGGCCTGGACGAGCAGGGGACTAGGGAGGTGCTGGAGATTATGAGAAGAGAGCGTGTAGAGTGAGCAGACGTTGCCGTTCTGTACACATTCATCACTGATTGCCGTTGTTGGGGTGTACCTGTAACAGCTTTGATCAAGCGCGGCTCGTCCGCCATAATCGCATCCTTGCGCAGAATGGAATCGACCCGTCTGGTTTGTTTTTTTATAGTGCTTTCTCCTTTAATATCTCAGTGTTGACATTTGTCATCGAAGGTATGCCCCTCGACGCCAAGGCTATTACTCACCTATGATCAGCGACCTCGGCACACATATTTTCTTTCCCATCTCATCTCTGCCCTTCCTATTGATGTGGTATTTCACTGGACATGTCTTGAATTCATCTTATAAAGTATTTCTTGTTTGGTTGTCTCGTGCTGTCCCACATACTGACCGATTTCCATTAACTCTCATTCGATTACTGGATGGTCACTCATTATAGTTTCTTCACCCGCTGTAACATTACCATTGCACACATTTCTTTTCTATCCTTGTTATAGTCCCGGTGGGGCATTGCCATATGTGTAGACTATGCATGCATTGATAATTCGCTCGAGTCTGCCTCTGTGCCGCATTGGAATCCCTGCATTGATAGGGGATAGATAACAACCTGCATTCAGGTTAGTAAAATGAAAGGGGTATGGTCATCGCAGCACTCTAGCGTCGCGCTCCCTGGCCCTCTCTCCCACCCCCCACAACAGGTCGCCCCAACGCTGTCGCTGTCAAAGCACGCGCTGTCACGTACAAACCGAAATGAGGGAGCGGGCACCCTGGGGTCGTTCTCATGTACAGCATGTCCAGAAGAACGTGTCCCGTGTGCAACTGGATGAGAAGAGACACTTGTTTTCTGGAGTGCGTAGCAGTGATCGTCCGAAAATGCGGGATGGCGTTTGGGAATCTATGCGCCGCACCTTCTCGCACCGGGACCAATCGGAAACAAAACCCCGTCGTGTGCGTGCTTTCAAATTTGTCTCCGTAGTTGATCTTAGCACTGGCAGAAGACAGTTGTTCTGCGTCTGAGATTGGCTGCTGATAAGGAATCGCCGTCTCCTAACCTACCCTAGTAGGTCTCCACCCTCGTTCCCCTCTTCGCCTCGCATCTAACGCCTTATCTCTTTGCGGCCAAGCACCCAGCGCATAACCAGGCTCAACCCCGGCCTCGCCCGCCGCTGCCTCGCCTACTAGTCCCGCCGCTGGCAGCGGCCTGTGGTTTGCGAAAAACGACAAGCGCAACGTGTCCCTTAGACCGCCTTCAGACCTTGTCTCCTTCGACTCCACCACCCTCAT